>JAPHDB010000305.1:0-56605 GCA_030772735.1 Fusarium sp. MBC 181 | reverse complement strand
ATTTATAAGCTTATAACCTAAATCTAATAAAAGAATATAGTTTTTACTAAGTAAAGGTCTAAAGTACCTTTTAGAAGAAATAACCCTTATAGGCTATTAGAAGTACTAAATTTTTAAATTACCTTAAAGGAAAAATAAGAGACTACTAGCCTTAGAAGTAAAGGAGTTATCTTATGTTTTTAGCTAGTATTAGAATGGGAAAATTCAGTTAGCAGCTAGGCGTTTAGGCAATTTACAATAAAAAGCACACTTTGTTAAGGTTGCTGCATTTGGAGTTGATGCTCGGACCTGACCTCGTATGTAGAGGAGGGTAGGGATACATCCCACCATCCCTACTGTCTGTAGCCTTTAACTTTAAGGGTCTGCTGGTCTGCGTTGCTAGGGGGTTTCGCGAATGCAGTACCAGTTACACTGCCGTCGGGAGGCGGAGGAGGTGTTTCTAGCTGCTTGCAGCTAGAACAAGCGGTGGCAGGTTTTGGGGCAAGGCGCCATACGCTTCATGGTGGGCAGTATCAAGCCATATTCCGGTGAGGCAGCTTCTAGGTCCAATACCCTCTTGGAGGTAACTATGACACATGGGAAAATCTGGATAAACAGTAACCTAAGCTTCGTAACTTTGACATCATTGAACTAAGCAGCTGTTTATAGCAGAAAGAAAAGTCAGATCATTATTTTCAGCTGCAGACTGCTACGGACGTGTTGGCTTTTATCATGTAGTGGACCGACAATCGATTGGTAAAGACTTTCCCGTGAAAATCGATAGTTTACACACCACACACAACTAAGCCATTGCTAGTAAAAGCCAGCTTTGCGGTCTAACGGTAAGTTCCGTTTTTTTTTAGTCTTTTTATGTTTAGAAACTTGTGATTTTATTCAAAGCTCTTCGTTCTTGTCATGCTATTACGAAAAGACAACGCACAAGCATTTGTTATGCAGACAAACAGTTGCACCAATAGGCCAGTGAAGACTGCAGTCATATCATATTGGTCATAGCAGGGCAGAGCCTTCGGCTATACAGTAAAGAGGATTTCACAGCGATATTTGGACTAGCATGGACTGCTGCTATCATTTCCAGCTATCCTTTCAAAAGATGTACCGTGCCTTCATACAGTGCCTTTATATTTACTTAGTGCAAAACGATATGTTATATTGCGGAAAAGTAACTGTAATAGCTGTAAAGGGAAGAAAAGGTAGAACAGCTTACCTTTAGCTGCTGCTATCCAGATGAGCTGGGAATAACCCCCATGTATAGTGTTTAAAAATTGACAAACTGGTAGCACTACAGTTATCAATTAGCTACTGGTACAAGGTTGCTTCCTGCAGTGTATTCCGAGTTGCTGGAGCGCCTGAGTGGAGACTTTGTGGGGTATCCTGATCTATTGGGGCACTATCAATTGGCGTATGAACAGCTGGGAGTGACGTGCAACCTCCGCCGGTCTTAGGAGGATCAACCTACTTCACCAAAAAGAATTAGGTCCAGATCCCAGAAGTGGAGCGCAGACTTGACATAACAGCTGAGTATGGTAACTCCAGCTGGTCCAGACCTTCCATTCTTCCTAAGCCGCTTCTTTTATATAATGTTAAGATCACTAACCCTGGGTCAATTACAGTAAACACCTGATTCGTAGACGACAGTTTTATCAGAGCCACAACCACCACAGTATGATTACAGCTCCAATTGCTCCCTGCATTATGTACAGTTTGATGTTATGAGGGGAAGTTGCCGATTGAGGTTGTCCACGCAACCACAATGGCGGACTTAGAGGTTGCAGCTCTATGAGGGTTGTCAAAGCTCTTATAATCCACTTTGCCTTTTGTCCTGTTGACCTGCCTGACCCAGCCTTACCTCACTTCTTTATTTCACTAGTAATATAGCAAAAGTCAGTACCTAGTATGTTAAACCATCTGCACCTATGGGTAAAATGCTAATAGTAAGAATTAAAATTGTGATATTGATATGCTAAGTTCTCTAAAGCCTTAAGGCGGGATCAAGAAGTGCTAAGGGGAACAGCTGATGAATACGACTATATATAAGGAAGGATAAAACACACCAACTTCAGTCGCCCATGTAGGGAGAAATCAGTAGCTTTGACACTCTTAAACCCTCCATCAAATGCAATATTGCGTTAGCAGTTATTATAGGGTTATACTGTGATCGAAGTCTTCCTTGTGTTACGATTCGGGTGATAGACCTTTTGCAGGGATAGAGTGCGGGCTCCAGAAATAGCGTCATCGCGCGACGTGCTCGCACACTCTTCACTATCGTGCAACAGCGTGTAAGCCACATCTCTAAGGCCTACCGCAATATGACTGTATGCGTGTGAAGGAGACGTGGGAGTACTCTGTGCGCCATCACTGGAAAGTTCATCAGAGAGAGAATCGACCATCACGATGTCCGGCTCGCTACTGGCTCCAGTGGCCAGCTGTTGTTCGTCTGATACGCTCGGATGTGGCTGACGTACAGGGCTAGGGCTCGATCCATCGCAACTGGGGCACGTGGAGTGTCAATTGATAGTGAATTAAGTAAATCAAGGGCGCTGCATTTAGGAAAATTAATAGATAAGGCCTTGAGTGGTTAATTGGCTTCAATTTGATTGCATGGGGCATTTTTGAAAGATCGGCGTTGCTGACGTAATAATATCTTATTTGCACGGGTACCCGTGCGGGTATGGGTCGCCGTTAGATGCAATAGTAAGCTGACTGCGCTGATGCTAGTAAGAATCCTTCAAATCCTGTCAGCTTACTTGTTGACAGAATAGTATAAAGGTACCTGACTCTCAGCTCAAGCCTGATAAAAATCTTCCATTGCGATACTAGTAGTTGCTGACAACTGTTAGGATGTCGTCTTTATCACAGCTTGATACTGAGCAGGCGCAAGTCTTGGATATCGTCCGTGGCTTTCACGAGTATTTCAGTTCCCCTCCCCCATTTAAAGAAGGAGAACGCTTCGCTCTGCCGCATGGCCTAATCACTGTTCCTTTCCCACCAGAGATGGGTGGTCTCAAGACAGAAAGCTTTCATGACATGTATGAGCGCGTTAGTGAATTGCTCGCCAAACAACAAGAGTCCGGACCAACAGGCTTCAAACATCAATTGGCAGAACCACAGGCGGATGTATGGGTCTCTCAAAACATAGCTGCTGTATTCGTGGGTTGGTCAGCCTCCATGGATGGCCGTGGCGAGTTCATCCACACTGTTCACCTCTGCACCTTACACCGTCAATCTGACGACACCCTGAGCGACGGAAACCCATGGCGTATTTCAGCACTTGTCGATATGAAGCATCTATCACCTGAGCAGCCGGTGCCGTCAGTCGAGACGGGTCCAGTGTCAGAGATCATCGCTCCATTCCAAGACTTTCTCAAGAGCATCAAAGCTCAAGACTGGGAGGCCATTCCCGCCCTGCTGTTGACTGGTGCAGGGGCTACGATGTCGAAAGATGGTCATGCACCGGAGACATTCATGTGGCCGGAACTCATTGAGCGCCTACAGCAACAAGCTCAGAATGAACCTACAGTTGAGAAGCGGCTTCTTAACTGCAAGGCACGGCGTTGCAGCGATCTAGGCTTCGTTTGGGCACCGTTCGTGCTTCAGGTTAATGGTATTGAAACTGCCCATGGAGTCAGTGTCTGCTCCTTTAGGTTGGATGGCGGACTATGGCTTATTAGTAGTCTTTGCGAGACCCGCTATACTAAGTGAGTACATAGTTACAGTTATAGCCTGCGAACTAGCGTTCAATGATGCATGAACTCATAAATAAGATTTCTTTTATTGCATCTGTCCCTCGCAGTATATCATTGCCCTAACCCTAACCCTAAGATATTTGGTTCGGTCCAGGGTCATCAAGGGCGCCCATATGTGAGTTTTGTGTCCAATCTGAGTCGTTCTCTCCTAGAGATAGAGAGACTGCTGGCGTAGTGTCCACACCGGTGGCGGCCTCCAACTCAATTGGACTGTGTTTGGTACTCCTGCTATCTATAAAGAAGCTGTTAGGGCTCACCCTAGAAAGGCTGATAGTCTTAAAGAACTTACCGAAATGGTCTGCGATGCTGGTCGTAGATGTTGTGCATGATTGCAAGTAGTCGAGAGCTTGACCCTCAGCGTCACCTTCATCTTCCGTATCAGAGTCGTCATCGGAAGAAATCCAAATAGCATCGCCCTTGGATTTTCCATCAGCCGGCAAGACTGCCTCTTTGTCGCTCAGGGATACAGCGACTTCTCGAGAAGTAGGGGGTGGGAAGCTCTGCAGCAGCGTTAGATGAATGAGGCCCCGTATATCAGAGACTTTCCCAATCATGTGGCTGCTGACCAGATCATAGTGGTCACTTTGCCCCGTCCAGAGTATCATATAGCACCCATTCTAGCATCTACTTTGAATAAGACCTTGGCATCCACGGAAGTTAGCCAATCAGGCTTTTCAAAGAAGCTACTCGGGGTCTGCTAGTGACACGTCTGGTGATAAGATGCCCGGCAATGCGTACTCAATAATTTCAGGGAAGCATCTAAACGCGATGCCTTTGCAAGGGTCTCAACGCCGATCAAAAATGCACTAACGGATGGTTTGCGAATTTAAGTCATTCCCCTCAGATTGCCGAGTGTATCTGCCGCTGTTTGACCTGCTAGCTTTGTCCTTGGCAACTTGACCTTTATGATTGCAGATCTGCAGGGATGTGGATGTAATCATCGGTAAACTATCCGAGAAAGAGGGGAACATACGTAGTCGTTACCATTCCACTAAAAGTAGCGTTTCATAGCTACAATCCAAGGCTATATATATTTTCTCTTTTCCCCTGCCTTATCTTCTACCAATATATGGAGTACAGTTCTTGTGTGTGGGAACTTGTCTTATTGACCATGTCTTGGGTATCGACTGTTATCTCGGTCTTTGTACTTATCTTGCCAAGTGGGGCGTCTCCGCACTCCGGCCTTGTCCAGGACTGCCAACTCCTCGGAGAACGAGCAAACATCCCAAATGCGACCATCCACGTTTCTGAAATTGTTAACGCTGGCACCAACTTGACATTTCCATTTTACGATAAGACCTGTACCCCGACTTCCCAAGTCGTCAAGGCCGATATATGCCGTCTATCATTTGACATAGACACCAGCACTAATAGCAGTGTTCGTTTCGAGGCATGGCTGCCGCTAGACTGGACCGGTCGATTTCTTGGCGTTGGCAATGGAGGCCTAGGCGGCTGTTTCAAATACGACGAACTTGACTACGGCTCATCCTATGGGTTTGCTACAATTGGCACCAACAATGGCCACGATGGAAACCATGGAAGGCCCTTCTATAACAGCCCCGGCACCGTTGAAGATTACGCATACCGCGCTGTACATTTGGAAGCAGTTCTTGGCAAGCAGATTGTTAAAGCATTTTATGGCTCCAGTCAGAAAAGGTCCTACTACCTCGGCTGCTCGACTGGTGGACGACAAGGATTCAAGGAAGCGCAGGAATTCCCCGATGACTTCGACGGTATTGTGGCAGGCGCCCCTGCTTTCGATATGTTGGCATTGTTCTACTGGAGTGGCGTGCTGGGTCAAGCACTTGGAATGCCTGGTTCGCCAACCTACCTTAATTCCGCTGACTGGAGTTTGATATATGACAACATCCTCGAACAATGTGATGAGCTGGACGGCGTGAAGGATGGTGTTATCGATGATCCCGATCTCTGCCAATACCGACCTGAAGCTTTGATCTGTGCGCTGAACCAAACGTCGGGTTGTCTCACTGGACCAAAGGCCGAGGCTATCAGAACCATCCTTTCACCGGTGTATGGACCTGATGGTCAGTTCGTGTACTCACGACTACAACCAGGAAGTAACGCCACAGATCGGTTTACTTCTATTGAACAACCCTTCGGCTATCTGCTTGATTGGATGCGCTATGTGGTCAAGAGCGACCCATCTTGGGACCCTTGGACCTTCACAGCAAATGATTGGCTGGAACTATCAGGCAAGGACGAATACGGAGTCTCGACATGGAACGGAAACTTGACCGGTTCCCGTAATTCAGGAACAAAGATTCTTCATTACCACGGACTCCAGGATCCCTTGATCACTAGCGACAATTCGGCCCGTTATTACAACCATGTGAGCAGAACTATGGGACTGAGCTCAGACGAAATGGACGACTTTTATCGTTATTTTCGCATTTCTGGCCTGGCGCACTGTCGAGGAGGAACTGGCGCCAACATGATTGGTGGCAATGCGGGCACCCTTGGCCCATATGAGCCCGAGAGTAATGTTCTAGCGGCTATCGTGGAATGGGTTGAGAACGGGAATGCACCAGAGTTCATCCAAGGAACACAGTACGCGTCTTCTGATAAGGTCGCTGCACTGAAAAGGCATTGTCGATACCCTCGAAGGAATGTATATGTAAAGGGAGATCCTAAATCACCTGACAGTTGGATCTGTAAGTAATTGGGCTCTTTGCCTCAATAAAAACAAAGAGATTACATCGGTAAATTGCCTATAAGAGGCCAATTCAACTACAGCGTAACGTCATGATGTTTGTAACAAATAATTGCCGATACATTGACTACTAGGCGTGAATAAGGCAGACAGCAGAGTACTACACCCCTCCTCAGGTACCTTCCTCAAGCGATCACTCTTTTCCTCAAAATACAGTTGAGGTCGTGTTGCTGTACAAACCAGCGGTTTAACACCTTCCAATCAATCTCCGGATCTGCCATCCCAATGTGATAACTCCTCAACAACTGTGGTACAACCTTGTGGAGCTCCATAAGGCTGATGTGCTTTCCCAAGCAAGTACGTGATCCAGCCCCGAAGGTGAAGAAGCTAGTCTCCATCTTGCAGAGCAGCTCGGAATCCGTAGTTAGCCACCGCTCAGGGATAAAAGACTCAGGATCCTTATATACTTTGGGATCGTGTTGAAGAACCCATGGATTTATGCCGACAATCGTGCCACCAGGAATGAAACGCCCGCATATCTCAATCCCTTGGGGTGGAACGTGCCGCTCCATCATAAGACCAATTGAGGGATGGAGACGCATGGCCTCCTTGATCGCTGCTTTGGTGTATACTAAGTGTGAAGTAGACTCTTTGTATAAGATAACAGCACTGAGCTTTCCGTTCTTGTCAGCGGTATCGATTTCTTCCATTACCTTTGCCATCTTGTCAGGGTTTTTGATGAGGAAGTAGAAAACTGCTCGTAGGGCGATGGCGGTAGTATCCGAGCCCGCGAACACATTGGCCGAAAGATGCACGATAGCATCTCTAGTACTCATCTTGAGCGGATCTTTATTCTTCACTGCAGCCCATCTTGACAAAAGGTCCTTTCCTCCTTCATCAGTAAGCTCCAGCTCGCCATCTCTTTTCATGGGGGTACGTGAATTGATGGCCTTCAGGGTGAAAGTCAAGACCGCATTCCAATTTTCCATGGAAGGTATCAAGTATGGAAAAAGAGGGTTACCCAACAAAAGCGGGTGCATTTCAGGGACTTGTCCACAAATTGCTGAGTACGCGATAATGCTCTCGATCGTTGAAATCATACCATCAACATCACTACCTGACGCCAAGAACCCTAGCTTCATAGCAAAGTTGACTTCACCAACGACGTCGAACGCGTAGTACTGGAGCCACATGCCAAGATCAATCGGTTTGCCATTCACAGCCCACTCCTCGAGGCGGGACATGAACAGCTCAGTACAAGAGTCAATAGCGGCCTCGGATTCCAGTAAACTGGTCAGACTGAACGCGCCTGCGACCTTTTTCTTCTGGTCCCGGTGATAAACGGGGTCTCGGGTAGAGAAGAGATTCATCTGCGGTTTCTTTTGCCAAGAAATGCTTTGGATCGGGTAGAACGCCGACTAGGCAGTTGAGTTAGTATGGGTCATGCGGGTACGTTCTTGACAGCTCACTCACCTTTGGGAATGCGCCAGTCAATCCATATATAGTCTTGATAGCCTGTGGGTCGCCGACTGACACGACGTTTGGCGCTACTCGTACTAGCGGGCCATGCTTTAGGTGAAGTCGTATGGCTGTATGGTGAGACTGGCCTTTGTAAACGTCGTAGAGACGCCAGAGCTTCGTCCACTTTGCAAGGGGCGGCCCAGGAATGCGCGAAAGGCCTGGACGGAATCGACCATGTACATAGCTCAGGATGAAGAGGCCCAGGAAGAAAATGAAAAAGTTGTGTTTAAAGAACACAATGGCCGTTACTACGGCTGAAAAGTGCTGCTCGGCCATTGGGGAAGGAATTGATGTCGAATATCACCGCGACAGTTATGGAGACACTTTAAGTCGAACAAGAAAAGAGCGCAGGAAGGGAAGAGACCTAAACGCCAGGATGATGGAGCTATTTAAATACACAAACTCGTACCAAGATTTAATCTGCAATACCTCGGTGGTTGGAGATCACAACCCACATGATTTCTAACAAGTTACATACTGGCAGGGATGCAGTCACTTGCTGCCACATCAACCCTGCTGGAGAATATGGTATGTTGCGAAAGATATTACTGTATAAGGATTGTTCCGGCTTACTTACATGAGAGGATATAATGACCAGCTCTTAGAAGTCATGCCAGCACAACGTCAATAAGTAAAAGGAAATGATCTTTGGTCAGATCGTAAGATGTTATGCGGGAAGGGCGGGGTATGTAGGATTGCAGGAAAGCGCCAAGACTGTGGAGCGGATGACTGCAGTGATGATCTTTAAACTGTAGAGTAGCAGTCTACAGCGATGAACACACTTCTTAAGAGATAAAGCCAAGATCTAGTACTCCTTACTAGCCAGGTCACTTCCATGTGTCCCAGTCAAGTGAAGCGAGGGCTGTGCTGGTGCTGATCGTTGAACTTCGATGGTGGATTGATGGCGATGAGCCTGCATTATTTACATATGCCCTGGTAATAGACTCTGTAAGTGGTCAATCTTTCCCAACAGTATTTCGCTCAAAGATATTGCGCATGTGCTAAAGCTGCGTTCCTCGTCTTTTTGTTTAAAGTCTCTTCCATTCCATGTATCGCTCTTTCCCGCTTGGGCCTCCTCTCATGATCATGTCAAATTCCTCCTTGGCTCCTTTTTGTTTAGGTCCGAGTCTGAGTCGGAAGGGCCACTTTTCGACCACAGTATGCTTTTCTTTCGCCACTACACCCATGTACTCAGGAAAGTCAGAGAATCTGAACTGCTTGGCAACTCTTTCATCATTGTCAGTATCTTCTAATCCGAATAGTTCATCGAACCCAAGGATACGCACCTGTTGAAGATGGAGTCATAGGCTGTTACGAAGTCACGGGCAAACGAGAACATGATTATACCCGGGTTATAGCGACTGGTTGGGCTGTGATCAGGGGGAATAAACTGGAGCAATCGCTTTGTCGAGGGGCTTCCGACTTTCGCTTCAGCCATCCGATCTTGGTTAGTCAGATTCTCATCCACAACATTCATGAAAAGGGTAATGAGGGTTGCGTGACTGTTGACAGAGGGCGACCGAAGCAGTGGTGACATGATCCCGACAGTTTTGTGGATACCGAGATATCCTGCATCTGAGATGTTAGACACATGTTCCAGGTTAGTATTAGAAGTTTCAATGACGGTACGTCCTCAGGATTTTAAGAGATACAAACCTCTATGCGATCAAAAGAGTTATTTTTGAGATGACCAGGCAGATCAGAGGCGTCGGCTTGAAGAAGTTCAATCGCCACGTTTCTGCTAGACATACCGCCCAAGAATGCCTCCAGCACACCCCTCACGTAGTAGTACATCTTTCCGTAGATGTCTGATGTCGCCAGTCCAGTAGACGTTGCTTCAATGTCTTTCACAGACCAGCCGTTGAGAGGGTCGGCATTATCATACATTGGCCATCTATCAGCAGTCTGGAAGAATGTCCTTCCTTTGTAAGCTCTGTGTACCACGCTCGCGATTTGGAAACTTACGGGTTTGGGTGTTGAAATCCACTGCGCGAAGCCCCAAATGGGAGCAACAGGCCGTCTTGTCGAAATCGATATCTGGCGACACGATGAGAAGATGGAAGGAAAAGAAACGATCGATCGCGATAATCAACTCTAGATTCTGCTAGGGTAACATCTGTTCGTAATTGGTTCGCGTTCTCAGCCGTTAAACCGCCAGGAACCTCAAGAAAGGTCAACAGTTTGTCCCAGGACACCTTCTCAAGCACAAGTCGGAAAGACGACAGTCCGAACTTCCAAGTCTTTCCCAAAATGGTGTTAGACGGTTTATCTCTGATCTTGTTACAAACACCTTCAATAAGAGGTCGAACTCGTAGATTAAGTAATTGATGGTCAGACTCTCGAATGAAAGCGGAGTACCAAACGTGGATCATGCAATCAATTGTGTCATCGTGTTCTTCGGCCGTGAGCGCTATGAGAAGCATCACGGCGTTACGTGCTACTATGTCAAGATCGCGGTCGTTCATGGTGATACTGATCTGTTGCTTGTAGCTTGAAGGCAGTTGAGCCATGGTTGTGAGCAGGTTTCGCAGGTCTCCTGACGCTGTAATGACAAACATGATATCAGTTCCGAGCAAGAGACAACTCCTTGTAAGGGAAGTAGATACCTGCAAACAACAGGCTGAGTTGGCCTTGATAGTGGTCTCCCTCGTTGGAACTAAGCTTGAGAACATCAAGAGCCGGTACATTCCCCCAGAGGAACTTCTTCACTCCAAAGGAAACGCCTATACCTCCCCCGATGAATGCAGGGGTTCTGTCCTGGAGGACCCAGTCGGGTGTCCAAGTCGCCTTGTTGAGGACTGAGTTGCAGTGAACTTTGTGAGTAGGCCAGTGAGCTTTCTGGCAGTCGGGGCCGCAATACTGTGATGCCAAGTGCGTCAGCAATTTCCAAGGATCCCACAGGCTTTTGCCACGTACAACGACGAGCCGACACTTCTTGCAGCTGGACCTTCCTAGATTGAGACAGTTGGTCCCATCGGCGTTGCAGTTCGCACAGGGCAATGATGAAGTAGTCATCATGGATTTGGACCGGTGCCTCGTGACACAGATTTTAATACTGAGAGAAGTTGTAAAGTTGAAGAAGTAGGATGTTTGATGGTAGCTCAAGTTTATGTACGTGCTGGATCTTCCTTGTGCGGCCGACCGCAATCAACATGTGGTGGGCCTCCCTGTTGGGCTATGTATCAGATGACATATTGCAGCTTTCGGCGCTGCCACTTCTCTCTTTCCCCTTCCAGACGGCCAATGATAGCTTCCTTACTACCACTCCATTCGTTTGTTGGGCGCAAGACTGCATGAGCAAGAACTAGCTGACGCATGATAAGCTAAAAACAACGAACCTCAATTGGTGGAATCTAAATAACAATTTCACGTTTCTGAGACTCCAACTATTTAATAAGCAGCTGTCTACAGTTGTTACCTATTGAGAATCTTGATAATTACTATATGAATCTGCGACTCCTCAATCACTGTCGCCGATGCTTCTCATCTTCTTCCAATCTTTATATTTCAAGAATGTTTTTACTTAGCATTTTGGAAATAAGACCATATTCCGCAGGCAATGCATTGCTTAAGCATTATCATAATGTGACTATTCTGTGATTTCCGTTGGGAATGAGATCTTAGCTACCAACTGGTCGTCTCTATCAATCTATTGTACTGCTTAGAGTGAAATCAGGCTACTCTCACCAAATACCTCTCTTGACGTCATCGCCATGAACCTCCTCATCATCCTCGTTTTGTGGAGATTCAGATGCGCTCCTTTGTTCCGCTTCGCTTCCAAGCGGCTGTTCAACAGGATCACTCCGCACTACAAGACTTCTTTCTAGAATTTTAAACTCGCTAAGCGACCACACTAAATCTCTGTTACTTGAAGTCAAGCATCAACCCGAAGAGGTTCAATATGTCGCGACAAACAGCCCTCCATAAGTGTCAGGTGTTCTCATTGTAAAACAATTCCGTTTAAGATTAGCTGGAACATACCTGAGTTATTATACAGGTTCAGTATACATTAAGAGAGGACTGGGAGAATAGTATAGGAGGATGTAAGCTGGGGATGTTGAGAAATGCTCCCTTTTTGCCTCAAGGAGACGCGACAGCCACGTCTGTTAATCGGGATGTTTCCATCTCTACCCACTCAGGTTCGCTTGCGTTATGGAGCTGCAGATCATTCCCTCTCTGGGTAACTCCAAAGATAAACTCTACCACTAACTGAATATTCCCACATCATTTCTAGAGTCACTCCATGTAAAGCAGATGAACAGACTGCTACTATGGTGAACCACACTCAGGAATGTTTTTTTAAGCATCCACCGAGTTGAAAGGAGCTGGCAAATCCAGCAGCCAAGACAGCGGGAGATTAGCTGAAACAAGGATGCTCTGTTCAGCGAATCATATCATGTTCCCACTCAGACTCGGCAGTAAAACCGTGCCCGTCCTTTTGTCAATTTATCAATCCGCACGAGGTTGCAGCCGGTTTATAGACTACCGGGTAGCTTTGTCTTTTTATAGTTAAGACACAATGCGCAAGAGCTCAACCATAGGATGTGTATAATCTTCAGGATTAGAATAAAGTTATAACACTCTATAGAGTGAAGTCACATAATTTCCAACACCTACAGTCGGTTCGCAAGTTATCTAGGGAATTATCTAACGTACGGCAATGGATCTGATGCGGCTATTTGTAGTAGGTTTCTCAACCACAATCCTTAATCAGCAGGAGGAATGTTTTCAGACGCCTGTCTACCAGAATCTCACGTAGGGCATCAAAGACAACATACATATACTTAATCCACTCACTCTGTAGTCCCGATGGAAAAAGAGTGATGTTCTCTAAATCACTGGTCATTCGGCAGAGTTATTAGCGGTGTGTGGAAATACAGCCGGGAATAACGTTCAGCTGGATAGTGCAGCCTGGCTGATTCTTACAAGAAGTGCGCAAAACAACAGAACTGAACCTGGCATACTGAATTCTGCAATGTATTCTTGAAGATATCATGTCAAAGCAGACGCGACTTTGCTTCTTACCCTCGGGAGAGCTTACATACAGCCTAAAAGATCCTCTACCAGACTATCCTCTTCTGAACCCTGCGCCATTTTGGCCAAAATTCTGTCCTAATGACAACTTGATTCTCAACGCCCCTAAGCTAAACTCAGTGTCACCTCTCCTACGTCTCCCGGATGAGGTCTTGCAGCCGATCCTACAGGATGCTATCAGAACGCCTCTAGAATTCTCGCTTGAACGAAAAGCATACTGGAGTATTTACAATGACGACATCGATGATCCGCCTTTGTTTGGGCCAGCAAGGGGCTGGGTTCGGTATGCAGCTACATGCAGGCTCATCTGGGTGTGTAAACGATTTCATACCCTGTATTGCCTTTCATGTATCAAGGTGTGTCACTGGATATTGCGACCCAATTGTTTCCTTGTCCACCCCAGGAACAGCTCTTTCTCGATGTACTCCTGCGACGTCCCCTCCTCCAAAATTATGTCAAGCACCTGGCGGTAAACAAACGGTCATTCCATAGCCCTATCGTTAAACTAGCTTGTGCATTCCCGCACATAGCCAAATTATCTTTAAATCACGTGCGGGATGAGAGTGAGATTGACTTATCTTCAATAGAACCAACAAAAGTAAGTGCTACATCACCAGTTCAAGGCATGGCGACTCATAATCGCACGGCTGATCGCCCGAAATGAGTCGTGAGTTTAGCCGGG
This sequence comes from Fusarium sp. MBC 181, assembly GCA_030772735.1. NCBI lineage: Eukaryota > Fungi > Ascomycota > Sordariomycetes > Hypocreales > Nectriaceae > Fusarium > Fusarium sp. MBC 181. The sequence continues at coordinate 42,954 of JAPHDB010000305.1, read as the reverse complement.
GAACAATCCTGGTAGAAATGTTCCAGTTGCCGTTTGAGCATGAAATCTCCATAATAATGGTAGAACCCCTGCATCGCCAAGCCCTCGGTTATTATAACATTTATCGACCAACAACTACTAAGCCGGCAACACGGCCCTGCAGGGACATTGATTTCACCAGGGTCAACTCAAACGGACGGACCCTTTTTTTGGCCTGGGCTTCTCTGGCTATAAGGACCCGTTCAAGTCCTCATTTTTTGGAAGGCATCATCTTCAACACACTTCCACGCAAATTTCAAACATGCGTCTTTCTCCACTCCACTACGCCTCCTTGGCTTGTTGGTTTATCACACTATGGAAAGGAGTAACTGGAGAGCGATCCATGAACAGCAGCGCTTTGGAAGTCGACTTGGCTTTCCCACGCAATGAGACATACAACCCATCGCCAGTATTCCCCATCGCCATCTCCATTGGGAACCCGGGGATGATACCAATCTTTGAGCCTCTGCTGTCATATCAGGTCTACAACTACGGCGAATACACGAATCCTATAATCAATGAGACGATCGCGCTCCCTTCGGTCAACGAGTCTACCGGCGACCCGTACATCGAGTTCACTGCTTATGAGCATCCTTTCAACACTGAGGGCAAGTGGAGCATACTCGTTACCCTTGATTACGCATACTGTGTTCTCCAACCGACTAAGGGGTCGCGGGAGGAAATAATGACCCTGCAAAGAGACCTCGCTGTTGTCACACTTGTTGATTTTACCACAAAAGGCCCTTTAAAACAAGTCGACCTTGGTGCCGCGACCAAGCACCAGATTTGCCCGCTTCCTGCTGGACTCACTATCAACGCTACAGGCACAACGACAGCACCGAAAGATGCTGACTTCCAAGGCGATACATGCGCCTTCCGTGATCTTCCACTAGAGTCAGGCGGTCACAGCTTCATTGCTCCGCCAAACGACGAAGACCGCTGCGCCGTCACTCTTGAGCCTGCAGCCGTGTCAAGCATTGATGCCAGCATGACTTCTTCGCACGGTGACTCGCACAAAGATGACCCAAAGGGAGCGGATCGTGGTTCTTCAAAGGAAAGTCAGGAGAGTGCTGGGTTCCGAATTGCTGCAGGAGGAGTAACTTGTTTAGCATTTGTATTGGGGGTAATTACATACATTGATACACTTATATAGTCTATTTTATTCTTCGGAGATATTCTTTCTATATATTTACCAGCAACCTTCCTCTGTACTACTATGTAGTTAACACAAATAAGTTTATTTTGTAGTTGCTTCCAGTTAATATCACTGAGACTCCTGACCAAGCGTCAATGATTGTCTGGAATGAACTCCCCACAAATGGCCAATGAAGCGACATCTACATTTACTCAAGCTTGTCTTAGAAGCCCGGAGTCTCGCTGACTTTGTTAAAGATCAGCCTTATGCCGTCTTGGCAGCTGAGTGAGGGGAACCGAGGATCATTGTCGTCACAATAGGTAGAAGTGCCACTACCTCACTTTTAGCCTATCAGCCTCTTGCTAAAGTTAGTTTGCTCTGATCTTCATCCTTTCCGTCCTTGGACTAAGGCCACGTCTGGTACTCTCTAGTCTGCGGATTGACTTTGATCGATCCAATTATTCGACGTCAGAGTCGCCCCTGCGACGTTCCGTGAGATTCGATGCACGGGATGGACGGTGCAATGGACTAGCATTCCGCTGAGAGGCTGGCATAATATACTTGTAGCAAATTTCAAACGATATAAGCTCAGATACTGTGGTACCCTGCGTCCAAGCCATCGCGGCGACGCCGATCTAGCTACCGCTACCAAGTACTGGCCCATGACGACAGTATATAATTATAAAGAGGCTCCAAGGACTCAATTAAACAACAAGCCGTATATCTTTTTGAATAGCGCAAATCTGAGACATGCATGGCTAGTGTTTTCTCGTTCTGGCACTGATACCAATTGTAACCGCACGAACTTTTAGCTGGAATCTGTTTGCCCTGAACATTGTCATCTCATCGTCAGATTCGGAAGCGCTTTGACCCTATGCTGAGACACTTTATAATTGATTAAGTTATGTGCAGTCTGATCGCTCTTGTGCGCAGAATTTAATCATCTTTTCAATGCAATGCGGCGTAAATTCTAAATCTGTAGCCCTTGCATATACCAGTCGTTCCTCGACGAAGCCTGTTTTCATATCATCTTAGTCTTCAATCAAGGTATATCACTACATACGTCGGGATCACACATTTACAGCCAGCCACAATTGACAGGATGTTGCATAAAGCAATATCTCAGTATTTGGGGAAGTACAGGTAGGTTGCGTGTTTAATGTATGTAGAAATGACGGTCAAGATCATGCCGTCAACAGACTTCCTACGCTTTTAAGTGTATAAATAATAACTTACGCTTCCCATATTAATAACGGTTTGCCTTGACACACAGGCCATATGGTCCTATTACTTCATTCTATCAACCACTTGATAACACCATGCAACTCAAAGTACTTCTTGCCCTTGTGTCTGCAGTTGCAGCTGCGAGGACGGCCAACCCGCACCGGCCACACCCTTGCATGAGGAGTGTTGAGCATGTTTGAGGAATGGTACAGTAATGAAGTGTACGGATACATGTGAATGTGTTGTCACCAAGAACTGTCGCACGCACAAGGAGTTTCGAGTGCGACTATGTCATGCTGTAACAGGTTAGTTCGTGTGGACCTAGGGAACCAGATCAGGGCTCCACTACGGGGACCAATTCCCGACACTACGGCTAGAAGTGGAGTGGTAACAGCCCACAACCTAAATTTGTCCAACAAGACCTCAAAGGTCGGCGCAGGTCGGCTATCATCCTCAGAAGCGTACGACGCCGGAGCTGCACGGCGGATAGGAGATAGCGAAAGATATGTCAGCTCGCTCTCCACCCAGAGCACGGTAGTCTGTAAAGGTAGCTTTGCGATGAAGCCTTGTCGCATATGCCCTCGTCTGAAGGCTACGCCACAGACGCAATAGCAGCATCATGCTCTTCGTCAATGTCTCCAGCGAGTCTCTCAACACCACCCACATGATTGGCCCCCACAGCCACCGCTATATCCAACCACTGTCCAGCCCGTCTTCCGGTCGCTCCATGACATCCCTTAATCTCCGTGGCGGTGGTGTCTTCAGCCCTGAGCTGAGTTCCGTTATCGGAGGAGGAGCTACGAAAGCCAGTACGGCAATGTTATCGCGCGACGGGCTGTTCGCTCGGCAAGAGCTTCTGGTGCCAGTTTCACTGCTAGGCGGACTGAAGGTAGTCCTTTCGTTGAGCAAGAGTGCGCTTGCATTTGAGGCCGCTCTGGCTGCGGATACGCTGTGGATAGGTAGAACCTCGGTGGCTGTAATATTGGGTGACTTTAGTCTGTTCGCGTAATGTACGGGCCGCAATTGCGTTGCATTCCTCCCACCGTCCAGTACAGCGAGACTGCGTCGAAATAAGCTCTTTTGGTGCTGCAGCTGGAATGCTGGCTCAATTTTCTTCTAGTTGTTGAGGAATAACTCAAGCTCAGAGTGAGGCGCAGACCAGAGAATGAACGGGCCTATGTCGCACCCCGGCTCGGTTACACGAACAGACTAAAGTCATCCGATTTGTATTGGCACAGCTCAAGTGATCCGGGGGCGGCTGGTATTGACGGTGCGTGGGATACTGTGAGAGGTGGCTGGGGTGGGCGGCACGCACAGACACAGTAGGGCTTTTGCCTTCGGCGGGAGTCTAGTTCCTTGACGTGTCGTATCGCGCTGCGACTTCACAGTCTGATGCGACTAAGTTCAGCGCATGGGATGGACCAACTTTCATGATGATCAGACCATTACTTATCGAGATAATTGAGGGTATGTTGGATATATGCACCTTTCAGCTTGGTCGTTTCCGCCACTTGCTGCGGGGCTTTAGGCAGCTGCTTCACGCACCATAGTATCCCATGCTATGATCGCCAGCAGATCTTGTAAAACTATTTGAGTTGGATAACATGTACATATTTGTGAACCCAATAATCATATTTGGTGCAGCCACTAGCTTGGTGCATATGCCGTATCGAGCAGACAGCGAAAAGCCGCTGACGTACGGCTGCACTGACCTTGGCACACTACAGTTTATAGTTCACCCTCGCCGCCTACGGGAAATTTTCAGTCGTGTTCTCACACTTCACTCACTCTCCCCCTGAACGATTGAAGTAGACGAGCGTTAACACGGTCAAAATGCAGCGAACCACTGAGCTGATGAAATGTCGGGAAGAGCTTGATAAAAGACCCGACACTAATCTCGAAGATTTATGGAAACAAACAAAGGTTCGTACATCTTGACAAAGCCCGAAACAAACAGCTTACCACTCCTATAGATTAATTTTAAAGAGCAGACAGGTCACGATCTCGATGATCCAATCCCTACCGGTGAACTGCAGCAGAAAAGCAAGGAGGTGGATAAGATGCAGGTTTCTAAAGTCAAGAATGCATTCGAACGAGCCAAATATATCTTTGCAAAAGTTTTCAAGGTAATCTGGAACTTTTGGGAGTTCTTCCAGCCTGCGATCAAAGAGATACCTTTCGCAGGGGCAGGCGTCGAGTTTCTGGCTAAGGCTATCGACTTGCTCATTCGGGCGACTCAAAATTATCAGGAGATCTTCGTCAAGGCTGCCCAGATGTTTGAACACGTGGGATTCTTTTCCATGAGATTCGAGATGCTTATGGAAGCTGAGAGTGAGGGCGCTCGATTGCATCCCAAATATGTGAGTCTCTTCTCCGCTGTGTGCACCATACTACTACCACTTTCGATTCCGCGAGTAAGCAACTGAAAGCTGATCGTGCTGTTTTAACCACAAAATAGACTCAGTTTCTTCATAGCATCATGGCGCATATGGTAGACTGTGTTGCGTTATACATCAAACTGAACTTTAAGCCAAAAGTGGACCTCCATAAATCAAAAGGCCAACAGATCACGCAAAAAATCAAGGGTAAAGCGCAAGTCGCCGGGCAATACTTCAACACAATGGCAACGGGAGACGATGCAGGTGTGGGTGAGCAATTGGTTAAACTCCAAGATCTGATCGAACAAGAAGGCAGGCTCTCGACCGCCCTCATTCTAGCATCTGTCCTCAAGATCCACAAGGATGTGGGTGCCGTTCGCAAGTCCGTAAGCACCGTGGTGGATAAGCTGAGCCTTGTTCACAATAGCATTATCGAGTATAGCACCTCGCTCACTTCGACACACGTTGACAAACTTAAGGCATCATTATATATTACTCATGAGCCTTGGAACGATGCCTTTCGTGCTTGTGCAGAGCGCTGTGTGGCCGGAACAGGTGAATGGCTTCTCCTGGACGACAAATTCAATGCCTGGGCAACTACTCAAAATGATGCTCCCCACATTTTCGCATTCGAAGCCGGATCGAACTTCGGGAAAACTTATCTTACAACAATCGTCATCGCCCATCTCCACAAGCAAGCTTTGGAGATTGAAAAACATTCCGTTATTGCGTTTTACTACTTCAACAGTGCATCCAAGGATCTTACAGCTGCTGCGGTTGTAAGGGCAATTGTCTTTCAGCTCTGCACGCACAATACGCGGTTCTTCGATTATGTCAGAGGTCTCCCTGAAACGTTTTGGAAAGCTAGTTCTAGCTTGGCCATTTACCTTTGGACTAGCATCATCGTGAAAGTATCCTCTCAACTCACAGACTTGTCCGTTTTTATTATACTTGATGGCTTGGAGATGCTGGCAAATGAGCAGCTCCAAATCCTCTCTAAGGTCTTGGCAAGCCCAAACAAGGCGAATCAGGGCTTGCGCATCTTGCTCACAAGCAATACTCGCTGTTTAGAGTCGGTTTCCCAACGTGTCGGTCACACCCTCGTTAAGATTACTCTTGATAATGCATACCCTCATCGAGGTGACGTAAGTCTTGTGGCCGAAGCCGAGCTCGCTCGCTGCGAACTTTTCTCGGATGAACTTGATGATCCTGAGGTGCGTGAGTGTATGGCTCGCACCCGCAACAGTCTGGTTCAGGCGGTGAGCGGCGACTACTATCTGCTTCAGTCGCAAATCCGTGAGATCCGACACCTCTGGTCAATAGGTGAAATCGACCGAGTACTAAATCGAGCGGTACAGGGGCGCAAGGCCACTATAGAGCGCCACTTGTCCAACCTCGCAGTTAGGGTATCTGATACAGAGCTCTTTAAATTAAGAGATGGACTTCATCTTCTGGCTGTGTTAAATATATTGGACGCGCCGATGCCGCACATTGTTGTTCTTGGGCAGTACCTTGCTAGTGGACGAGACTCCGCCACAAGCAGGACAAAAATTCGAACTGCTTACTCGGGATTGGTCTCCATTGACACTGAGGGTTATCTCTCGCTTGCAACAGACGAGATGACTTCGTTCCTGATGCCAGATATGAAGGCGAGCCAGGCAATTGCCAGTCAAACTCAGACGGTCAACATCAAACAGGCGTTCTATGCCACTTTCAACCCAATATTCCTTGAAGAAAACGGCATAGATGATGAGTTTTTCGACTCCCGATCGCGCCTAAACCACCTAGCGGGCTTCAAGGTGGAGCGCAATGTGGCCATGGCTAAAGTCGCCATTCACTTCATTGACTGCTTGTCCAAGATATCCACCACACAACGCAAGCAAACCAGCCACGAAAATTATCCGTTGCACAGCCTCTCTACCTTTGCGAGAGAGATACTGCCTAAGCTTCTGCAACACATTGACACATCTCAGCTGGTTGATCCCGACAGAAACGATCTCGGCTATCAAGTCACTCGTTTATTCTTCGAGGATACCATCTTCGATGTTTTCTGGCCGTTAGAAGCTTTATCGCAGTACGTTACCACCTGGGGTAAAAACGAGCAATACTTCGATGCTGTGTATGGTATCGTGAAGCACCCTGGTATCATCCAATATCTCGAAAGCCAACCGCGCAGTCAATCCTGGGCGACAGAATTACAACAGATGTCCAAAGCTAGCGACTTGCAAGTGGCGGTAAGCAAGATGGTCGCCAGGAGATGGTTGCTCAGTAAGTCATTCTGGACACAGGACGACATACGCAACTTTTTCCTGTGGTTCTCAACCGTCCAAGAGTTAGGTCTTATCAACAAAGATGTGGTGCTAGAGCCGTACGATCCGAAATACGATCCGGAAAGGATAACTGGCTGGTTCACTCCACCAAACTGGGAGAAGATAAAAGCATGGGTGTTAAGAAATGTTGACATCGATGACGACCGCGCCAGCTTTGATATCCAGAGGGCTGCGGTTCTCCTTGCTTTTGGAGGCAAGAGTGAGGAACCTGCTGAGATTCTCGAACCGTACCGCGACATGGATTGGCGTGCCAACGTATGGCTTGCTGAAGCAACGTCCTTGCATGATAATTTCGACGCTGCGTATGACGCAGTCGAACAGTGTCTAACCCTGCTTCTTGAGTTCGACGTCGATCAAGCGACAATAACCAAAGTAAACGATTGCTTCCTAGACTGGATATACCATTGGGACAGTCTCTCCAGGGACATGCAAGTTAGAGAGAAGATGATAAGACTCAATGAGCAGAAGCCAGGTATTCTGTCTTCACACATGTGGGCTCGAACTCTCGAAATCGCTTTCTACGTGAAGGGGCGGGATGCGGGATTGGACTTCTTCCAGGCGCAATACCAGTCCAAAAAGCCAACGATCTGCGAGACATTTATTCGTCAGGCCTCATATAACTACCTGCACATCCCACTAAGTCGAACGCTTACTGACGATCCAGAGGGCAGTCGTCTTCGATATCTGTGCGGTATTTACAAAGACGCTATTGCGTTTTGCGATGAGAAACCAATGTTGTCTCCCCATGATATGCATAGGGCACGCGTCTGGCTTAGCTACTGGCTCGGTCGCCTCTTCTTCGTCTCTAAAGGCAAACCCAAACTCAACGAAGTCATCGCAAGATGGGAAGGATTGTTGAAGGACTTTTGCCTCAACCCTTCGACTAGAGACCTTGATATTCTTATCCCTATTATCAAGCATCTTTGTTCGGCCTACATCCAAGCCCTGCGGGGGGAATACACAGACATCGAGGCTGATCACATCATTTCGCAGGTAACAAAGCTGCACAATGTGACCCGCTCCTGGCAGGAACCCATCGCTCTCAAGCTTTATTTTCGTGTATCACTATGTCTCGCCCGTATGTATGTGGTGCGCGGTGAGACTGAAAAAGCGCGCGAAATCCTGCAAGAGCATGCTGATTCGGCTTTTTCTATGCTCTCGCAACGCAACAACGAATCGCTGTTCGGCATCGGCTGGCTGTATCTGGCGTCCATCCTCACAGTACTGGATCAAGATGACGTACGGGAAAAGTGGGCATGGTCCAAATTTATGCTGCTGCAGGAATTGCGGCGGGAAAGCATAGAATACTATACTGAGGCCAGTGAAGGCGGTGACAACCCCTCTCTGGACATTGCAGTCAAGCAAAGAATTGATGCTATCAAGACTAGCGAGGAATACAATTGCTTCGACAGCATAAAGAGGGATCCTATTGATGATACGTGGGCGGGCGAATTTTACCTACCGTGGTTTGCGACCATAGCCTGCGACGGCCAAGACTGCAAGGCGACGTCGAAGAAGACGTCAGGCCAACCAGCACCGATCAACAGCGAGCCTCTGCAAAGAGTGGATGGAACCACGTTCAACAGTATCTCCTGGCCTACCCCGGGGTTGATTCCTAACTGGGTTACTTTCCGGGTGTGTAGAGATTGCATGCTATCCAAGATGTGCAAAACGTGCTACTGTCAGCTAGAGGAAGGCTTCCTGCCGGCCATGGGATGCAGCAAAGACCACAGTGCTCTGATTGTACGTGCCGCGTATGATGATTCTGATGATTCTGATGACAATGATGTAAGGGATATCGAATCGGTTGACGAAACTCCGTGGGAGGTTTCTGATAAGGATATGGAGATCGTTGCTAAGGAGAGTAAAAAGTGGAACACAAATAGCTATTTTGGATGAGGAGCTTCCCATTTTATAGCAGCTGCCGGCGCATAATCGCGATCATGTCACCTTACCAATTCCAGTCCGGGGATAGAGTGCGATCCGCTGAGAAAGAAAAAATATTATAGTTCAAATATTAGTTGCCTTAATTAATACTTTAACATGTAAATTGTACTTATGAATATATTAGGGCTGGAGCAGATAATATTTACTTCTAATAGACCCGGGATATCAGACGGGCTACACTACTTTTATTTGTTTCCCAGTAGCTGTAAAGGTAGCTCGGTCTCGACTTCCATCTATAGAACAGGGTGTGAGGAGCTTATAAAGGGAGTAAGAAAAGAGGTAAAAGATAAGATTGGGAAGAGAAAAGTAAGAGAATAAAGGCTGGAGGCTGGAGGAATAGAGTTTATATGTATGCGCGACTGAAGCAAGCTTGCTACCACACTGCTAAAGCTAAGCCATACTGCTCCTGATTACAATTTCACGTGTACTTTTGCTTCCAGCCAATACAATACCGGTCTATGACGCCCGGTAAATCAACGCGGCTCCAAAAATTAAAGGAACATGCACTTTGTTATTGGTTACTGTAGGCGACAAGCTCACAGACGGTTGGTTTCCTCAAACCGATGTTTGAGAGATAATATGCGCGACAGAGAGTTGGTGTGCGGTAGACTTGCTCACTTATTTCAGCTGTTCGAGTGTATTTGACTCTTAATGCGATCTTTAGTGATAGTCCACAGCAGCACCCATCTACGATACTTACAGTATTATTGTGCCTGTAGGTACTTCAAAGAAGCCGTTTTTTAAAAAGAAAACTTGAAATAGCACTACAACATCAAGAAGTAATACCAGATTCTACAACCAATGCCGGAATGAGTTGAAGTTTGTACGCTATGTGGAACTGCTGGGGTTGGTAACCATATTTAGTGTTATTACCCCTATCTAAACAAAAAGTGACAGCATTGGTGGGTCGGATATTTGGGCGCCACATGAGAATGCAACGGAGGATGACCTCCGGCGCCGCGTATAACGTTAAATTGACTGCGCTGTGCCACACTTATCCCTGAAGTGGTCATTCCGCTGTCTTCCCCAAAGAGAATGCCAAGACTAACCAGTCAGGTAAGTCCGTTGACCGCTTGCCGACAAGCGAACTCACCCTGCAGCAAAGGGTTAAAAAAATAAACGTCCTTCCATCACATTCGCTTTCAATCATAACGGTCATTCACTTCAGATAGAGTCACGGTAAAAAAAGCTAGTATTCTCTAACACCCTGTATCCTACTAAACGGTCTTCCTTTGACCAAGTGACGGTACACATCTCATCAATTGAAGTTATTGGGTTGTCATACCAGTTGTCGGTTATTTTAAGTGCTGGTATTGATTGCTTATGCTAGCTAACCCCAGACGAGACAACATGTGCTGCAAACATGTTGGCGGTAGTAACTTAGGTACAAGCATAACATAAGTCGCTGGTGGACTCCAGTTTGGGTTGCCCATTTCTAAGAATAGTGAAGATGCGAATTGCGACAGCCTCATCGTGGAGCAAGGGCTCTACAATAGATGGTAAAAAGTTCAAGCTCTAGAGATGGCTATCTCCCAGACCTATGGCAATGATACTTTAGCCTGGCATAACACAGTTGTAAATCAAGGGCCACAGTGTTGTTTTATTACCTATGCCTTCCAAGAACTGCACCTTGGAAAATGTCAAATAGTAAGCTAAAGCGCATCCAGGATCATGCGGTCCGTCGGTCCGTGGTCAAGTAAATTTGTTACCCCTAAACTGTTTAAGCATTGTCGAAATCATCTGATACGTAAGAATCTGGCCTTTCGCTTTAACGTGAGTTTCTACCTGATCCTTAGCAATAGGGCCAAGCAATTTAGGTGCTTAAACTCAGGTGCTTGTCCAATGAGCATTGGTCGGAGCGTTTGGGAGATAGAGCACATGAAACGTTTGAGAACGCTAATGCGAACCTGGTTCAAAATAGCCAATCAATCTCAGGATGCAGGACAGGGAACACACTGGGGCAACCTTAATGTTAATATACATGATGCCGTGATTGAGCGACGGAGAAACGTGCCGCGAGTGGTAATCTATCAGATACATTGCTCCATGGCCAGAAGACTACTCAACGAAAACTGCTTCGCGGGAAAACAGCCTCCGAGAAGTGCCAAGAACAAAATGTTAATCGCGGGCAAGCAGCCTCCGAGGGATGCCAAAAAGAGGCTGCCAATTGCGGGCGCGTAGCCTCCGAGGACCCACCAAGAGTGCAACTGTCTCCTAAAGGGGTTAACAATAATTAAAGTTAAAAAGGTTTATACCATATAAAGTTGCAGAGATTCTACCTACCGTTTTCCAATCATTAACTGGGGATTTATCATCATGGTTTCCTGTCGCTCGTTATGGCTTCTGGCCATAGCGCCTCGTGAGTCAGGACATATTCCGCCTTGACAGTTCACAAGGTGCTAATCTTGACAAGTTGTCCAGTTTGTATCTGCTCAGCAAGCAACACCCGCACCTTACACCGATTCCAGCACTGGGGTCGTGTTCGACACATGGAAGGCATCCCGCATGACCTTCGGTTTCAGTTTCCCCGAGAATGGACAGACCAAGGACGCCGACGAGTTCATTGGATACCTTGTAAGGCAGCATACAGGATTGATAGCTCTCCTTCTTAACCATCTGAACAGAATTGCGCTACTCCAAAAGGGAAGGGTACTGGATGGTGTGGTCTCTCCTACGGCGGACCCATGACAAACTCACTCTTGCTCTTTGCATACCCCCACGACGGCGAAATCCTTACTGCCTTCCAATGGGCCAACGCCCAAGTCGAGCCTGTCCCGTACAAGGGCAAGGCTGTCCTGACCCAGATCTCTTCCAGCATCACTGAGGATGGCTTTACTCTTATCTATCGCTGCCAGGGATGCACTTCCTGGTCACAAGACGGAAGCTCGGGTCAATTGGCGACCACGTCTCCGATTGCCGTTCTCGGTTGGGCTCATAGCACCACGGATGTGATCGACCCGGAATGCCCACGTGAGGCCCGCATGCTCCAGCACGACACTCAGAGCATCTTTGGTGGTCAGCTTACCAGCAACAGTTTCAATGGTAACTATGAGAAGTGGGCTAAGCTTGCTACTAAGGTAGTTGAAGGCAAATGCGACGGTGGTGGGAAGCCTACTTCCAGTGTCACCAGTGAGCCTACCGCGACCGCTGCACCACCCACTGGAACTCCCGTTCCAAGCGACACATACGATTACGTTGTAGTCGGTGGTGGCGCTGGTGGTATCCCCATCGCCGACCGTCTCAGTGAGGCTGGCAAGAAGGTCCTTCTAATCGAGAAAGGCCCTCCATCCTCTGGCCGTTGGGGCGGTACCCGCAAGCCAGACTGGCTGAAAGACACCGACCTGACTCGCTTCGATGTTCCCGGTCTCTGCAACCAGATCTGGGCCGACTCTTCCGGCATTGCCTGCCCTGATACCGACCAAATGGCTGGTTGTGTTCTGGGTGGAGGGACAGCTATCAACGCTGGCCTGTGGTGGCGTCCCAATCCACAAGACTGGGACTTCAATTTCCCTGATGGCTGGAAGGCGAAAGACATGGCCAAGTACGAGCAGCGTGTCTTTGGTCGCATTCCTGGTACACGTTTTCCATCAAAGGATGGCAAGCTATACCTCGACCAGGGTTTCAATGTTGTCGCTGGAGCACTCAAGAAGGCTGGTTGGAGCGAGGTGAATGCTCTTGAGAAGCCGGCCGCCAAGAACCGCACTTATACCCACCCGCCTTTTATGTTCTCGGGAGGTGAACGTGGAGGCCCGCTAGCTACCTATCTGGTCTCTGCTAAAGCGCGAAACAATTTCAAACACTGGACTAATACCCAGGTGAGACGTGTCGTTCGCGCTGGTGGTCACGTTACCGGCGTTGAGGTCGAGCCTTTCGCTGGCGCTGGTTATGTCGGTACCGTCAAGCTCACTCCCGAGACTGGTCGTGTCGTTCTTGCGGCGGGCACCTTTGGTAGTGCCAAGATTCTCCTTCGCAGTAAGTGTTATCATAGTGTACGCTGTCAGAATGTAATGATTCTAATCATGATTTATAGGCGGCATTGGCCCAGATGACCAGCTCAATGTCGTCGCCGAATCCAGCCTCGATGGTAGCTCCATGATCGATAAGGACCAGTGGATTGACCTCCCTGTCGGCCACAATCTTGAGGACCATACCAATGTAAGTGTATACAACAGAATCATCAGATTATTAAGCTAACTTTATGGTAGACCGACACAGTCATCAAGCACCCCAGCGTTGAATTCTATGACTTCTACAAAGCTTATGATGATCCTATCCCAGCTGATAAGAAGAAGTACTTAGGTCAGTATACATAATCTTCTGCAACCCAACCATGAAGGCTAATTCGGAGGTAGATGGGCGCTCTGGCATCCTCGCTCAAGCTGCCCCCAACATCGGCCCTGTTATGTTTGACGAGATTTATGGCGCTGATGGTCGCGTCCGATCTATGCAGTGGACTGCTCGCGTCGAGCCAAGTCTCGGTGAGACTAGTAACAGTAAGTACCACTTAACAGTGGATGCAATGAATTGAATCATACCTAACTCGTGAGTCAGAGTCCATCACCATTAGCCAGTACCTAGGCCGTGGTGCCAAATCACGTGGTCGCATGACCATCACCAGTGCTCTCAACACCGTTGTCTCTGGCAACCCCTACCTCAATGATGCAGATGACAAGAAGGCTGTTGTGACTGCCCTTGATAACCTTCGTGAAGCTCTTTCTGGAGTGGAGGGTCTAGAGTGGCTCCAACCCGCCCCTGGTGTCACCTCGCAGAAATATGTTGATGATGTAAGTGATCGATGAATCTTGAATGTGGTTTATGGGCTTGGCTAATAGTACATACAGATGGTCGTCTCGTGGAGCAACCGCCGTGCCAATCACTGGATCGGAACCAACAAGCTCGGCAAGGATGATGGTCGTCAAGGCGGTACAGCCGTCGTTGACCTTAACACCAAGGTCTACGGCACTGACAACCTTTTCATCGCTGACGCTTCGATCTTCCCAGGCATGGTCACCGCGAACCCCAGTGCCTATATCGTTACCGTCGCCGAGAGGGCTAGTGACGCTATCCTAGCTCTACCAGTCTCCAAAGCGCAGGGTCAGTACGAGCAGTGCGGTGGCAGTAAGTGGACTGGAAACATGCAGTGTGGCAAGGGTTTCTACTGCAAGACGCTTAACCCGTTCTACTCTCAGTGCTACCCTGATACTAAATGACAAGGCTGATGTATTGCATCAATCAAATTACCCCATGTATATACTTCTATTCCAGTTCTACCATATTTATACACAGCGAGAGACCCTGGCTAGCCACATTACTTGAGAACTTTCTATGACTTTATGGTATTTACAGTGCAATGACTGTGACTGTCTTAATAGCCTTACAGCGCGTATCTATTCTGGCTGTTGAGATATACAGCAAGGAGGGCGCAAGTGACTAATTACTAAGTTTATCATCTGTAAACATAACCATATACCTGAAAGTGCTCTAGGCAGTTTAATTTAGATTTCAGCTGCAACCTGAATCTCCTGTTCATCGCCGTGTCATGTTACGAATGTATTTCGAAGTCTCCTAAGTCCATAATCGTTGGTGTAATCGAAAGTGTTGTTTTATTGAGTACTCATTGCAGGGCATCTTATCACCAGATGTGTCACTAGCAGATCCCGAGTAGTATACTATACCTAAGCCTTATGTATAGGTAGGGCAAAAAAGGTTATATGTAGGCAAAGGAGTTATAATACCCTGTGTAGAGAATAAATATTACTGAAAAGCTTATCTGATTGAACTGGTTTTGCAAATGGGCGTCCAGAAGCAGGTCTTCTGGGACACTACACTGACTATGGCTCACGACTCAATACCGCATGACAGCTCGTTCCAGAGGATCACGACTGGGTAAGCTCGGTATTACCGTATGCAAGCCACCCTCCTCTTAAAATACAGGAAATCCCACGATACTTCAATTGCACTTATCCAATGCAAGCGCGATACCACCCCAATTACTCTTCTTAGTTGGTGCTTCAGGTAATTCACAATAAAGTCGCGAAATGTTAGAATTGGATTTTCATGGTAGCGATATAGCAAGGCTAGTTGATCAATATTTATTTAACTGCTTACATAAAATGGCAAGGAAAGAAGATAATAAGGGTGAGAAAATAAAGGATCGAAAGAATTAACCGCCATGTCCAAATGCAGGATAAGTGGGTGTACTAGAGTCACAAGCAAATCTGACAAAGTATTTGCTCGATGACCCAGAGCCATCAACGATTACAGTACCGTCCGGAGCTGTAACAGTAACTGTCATAAAATAGTCTCCCTGAGCATTAGCCCAGAAAACCCGGAACGGCGTGTAGGTACCCGCTGTCAGCTGCATCGTGAGGGTCTTGGAGCTGGAAGGCCCCGATGAAAAACCCTGCTCCAGATCCGCATTGGCACGTGTCCATGTCGACAAAGCCTTATTACCGTACCAAACCAGTGTAATCTCATCAGAGTACGGGACAACAACAGAATAAGTACCAGTGATAGGCGCATACAAGAATGCCCGATGATTCACAGCCTTATTCTGCCATGTCTGACTTGGTGACCCAGGATAAATAGCCTGAGCAGGGCCTGAGTTTCCAAACTTTACTCCTCCTGGTTCTGAGATGCCCATGGAATTCGTAATACCACTGTAAGTCGGTGAAGCTGTGGCAAAATATCCAATGTTGAGGGAAGAGTAATAAGGCGCATCGGCGTTGTAGTACGAGTTGGTATAAATAGCGTACTCTAGACCACCGTTGTTGCATGTCTGATCCGCAGCCTTTGACCCAACTGCGGGTGCGATGACAACTACAGTGGCAGTCTGCCCGGCAGAAGCAGGTGACCCAGTGGATGTCTTGACGCTTGAGACAGTGGTGGCATAGCTAGTTACAGTGGTGTATGGTTGGGGCTTTTGCACAACCACTGTAGCAACGCCACCCGGAGAAGCTGGCGATAAGGTAGTAGTACCAACTGTTGAGAAGGAACCCCAACTTGTGGTAGTTGTATAGGACTGAGGTATGTCCACGATGACAGTGGCTACAGCGCCTTGATACGCTGGTGCCATTGTAGTGGTTAATGCCGCAGCCAAGTTGCCATAACTGGTTATAGTTGTGTAAGGCTGAGGTGATTGTATAACAACAGTGGCTACACCACCTCGTGATGCTGGTGCTATCGTAGTGGTTGATGCTGCTGCAAAGGTGCCATAACTTGTCAAAGTCGTATAAGGCTGGGGTGACTGTATAACAACAGTGGCTACACCGCCTTGTGATACCGGTGCCATTGTAGTGGTTACTACTACCGCAAATGAACCATAACTGGTCACAGTTGTATATGGCTGAGGCGATTGTACAACAACAGTAGCTACGCCACCTTGTGAAGCTGGCGCTAGTGTAGTGGTTGCTACTGCTGTAAATGTACCATAACTGGTTACAGTTGTATAAGGCTGGGGCAGTCCTACTACAACACTAGCAACACCACCTGGATATGCCGGTGCTCGGGTGGTTGTTACAGCTGCTGTATAGGTACCATAACTTGTAACAGTTGTGTACAGCTGGGGACTCTCGATAAGAACAGTAGCTAAGCCTCCAGGACCAGTCGGAGATAACGTTGTAGTAAGAGGTTGGGTCAATGAGCCATAACTAGTCACAGTCGTGTATGCCTGAGGGCTCTTAACAAGAACAGTAACCGGATCCCCAGGATTAGCCGGCTGGTAGGTTGTAGTTAAGGGTGCAGTCAGACCGTTCACATAAGTCGTTACAGTTGTATAAGGCTGAGGGCTCTCAACAAGAACAGTGATCGGATCCTCAGGGTTAGCCGGTTGGTTTGTTATAGTCATAGGAGCTTTTAAGCCTTGAATATAAGTCGTGGCAGTTGTATAGAGCTGAGGGCTCTTTATAAGAACAGTAACCGGGTCCCCAGGATTAGCCGGCTGGTTTGTCGTAGTTAAAGGTACCGTCAGACTGTCGATATAGGTCGTGGTAGTTGTATAGGTCTGAGGAAGACTTAGGACTACAGTCATCACATCGCCTGGATTAGCTGCCGGTAAGGTCGTGGATGCCGGGCCTGTGAGGCCTGGAACGTAGGTTGTGACTGTTGTGTAAGACTGCGGTAGATGAACCTCAACAGTAGCAGGCTGTCCTTGCACAGTACTGGGTATGTTGTAGTCTCAGCCGCGGTCAGACCATCTCTGTAGCTCGTAACGGTTGTAAAGGGTTGCGGAATATCAACTTCGACAGTGCCTACCATCCCTGCCTCAGAGGGCGGATATGTTTTGGTGGCGGCTGCAGTAAAAGAGCCATAGCTAGTGACTGTAGTGTAGGGCTGAGGGAGATTGACCACAACAGTACGAGTTGGGCTAGGCCCATCACCGCCTTCAGTTGTTGTAGCGGCAGCCGTAACGCTTCCATATCGGGTGATAGTCACATAAAACTGCGGATCAAAGATAACGACAGTGCCCGTTTGCCCTGGAGTAGATGGTGCTATGGTGGTTGTGGATCCAGTCGTA
Organism: Fusarium sp. MBC 181; assembly: GCA_030772735.1. Taxonomy (NCBI): domain Eukaryota; kingdom Fungi; phylum Ascomycota; class Sordariomycetes; order Hypocreales; family Nectriaceae; genus Fusarium; species Fusarium sp. MBC 181. Next base: position 25,407 of record JAPHDB010000305.1, on the reverse strand, counting down.
ACGTCTCCATACGAAGTAATAGTCGTATATGGCTGTCGAATTAAGACCAAAACAATGCCTGTCTGGCCAGGAGCAGGAGGAGGCGAGGTATATGTGGTATCGGTTGAGACAGCTGCGTACGACGTAATGGTTGTATATGGCTGCGATTTGACGACAAATATGGTCCCCGTCTCCCCTGGAGTAGATGGAGCTATAGTTGTTGTCGAGTCAGCCGTAGTACCTCCGTATGAAGTGATGGTCGTATATGGCTGTGGGTCGAAGACCATCACGGTGCCAGTTTGTCCTGGATCAGATGGTGATACCGTAGATGTCGATGCAGCTGTAAACTCTCCAAAGGAGGTGAAGGTCGTCCATCGATTAGCCTGATATACAACGACAGTACCTGTTGCCTCTGGAGCAGCTGGAGATATAGTAGATGTAGAGTCAGATGTAAACTCTCCATAAGACGTAACGGTAGCCCACTTATAAGGTTGGTATACAATAACACTGATCGTCTGTGCATAAGGAGACGGTGATAAAGTGGTCGTATATGCGGCTATAATCCCTGAATCATAAGAGGTGACGACTTGCCGCTGGTATGGCTGATAAATAACAACGTTGCCTGTTGCGCCTGGAGCAGTTGGAGATATAGTGCTTGTTGACCCTGCCGTGATATCTCCATAGGAAGTAACTGTGATCCATGGATCTGGCTGATATACCACGACGGTACCTGTTTGGTCTGGGGACGCTGGTGGAATAGTCGCTGTAGATGTGGATGTGATTGTTTGGTCATATGAGCTGACTGTCACCCATCTATATGCCATATACATGACTACCGTACCTACATGGCCAGACGCAGAAGGCCACATGGTCGCTGTATGGTCAGACGAACCAGCATCGTCATAAGAGGTGGTGGTTACCCATTCGTATGGATTATAGACGACGACAGTACCGGTTCCTCCTGGAGCACTAGGAGTTACTGTACTCGTGGCTACAGCTGTAATCGAGCCATCATAGGACGTCACGGTTATGTATTGAGCCAATGGGCTCGGGACAACAATTACCACCGTACCAGGACCGGGGCCTGACGGGGCCTCGGTGATGGTGTAAGTACTGGTGTCGGTGCCGGTACTTGTGATCGTGGTATACTCAATCGGGGAATCTGAGGTCATCTGAGACCTGGCGGCCATGACCCAAACCGTTCCTGTCTCACCAGGTCTAGTGGGAGATTTAGTGGTGGTCGTAGGATCAGTACCAGTTCCTTGAGAGGTTATTGTAGTCCACGGCACTCCAAGATCTGAAGTGGTTATAGAGCCGCTCTGGGAAGAAGTCTGTATGATGCTAGCAGTCGTGCTATCAGTGCCTTGCCCAAGCGTTGTAGGATTGGAAGAGATGGCAGAGCCATCTTGAGAGACGGTAGAACTTCCTGCCCCGGATGGGATAGAACTGTCGGTCCCGGATGGAGACAAAGCCAAGATCGGAGCCTGGGAAGAAGGAGCGTTTGGATCACCTTTCTTGTAACCTTGCATTCTGACAACCACGGTTACTATGTCACATGGATTTTGTGTAGGCAGAGTGGTAGTCTCAGGCACAGTTATGATACGGTCAGTCGACGATAGGATAGTGACATGGCTCTCAACCATGACAGTCCCGCACGATGGCCACTGAGAGTTCATGAGGGGAATGTTGTATGTAGTGTTTGGTTCACCATGTCCATAAACGGGGGTAGTGGCAGTGTAGGTAGCATCAGTTCGGATGAGAAATGTACTACAAACATTAACTAAAGAAAGCCGATGGGAAATGCCTACAATTCATACCTTGTTAAAGTATCATACAATGTAGACGATCCGACGATAATCTCGATGGGCTGTGTCTGAATGGCCCGCTTGCCTACTAAAGTCGCATCGGATACTGTGCCTAAGGCCAGGGCCCAGAAGCCCACCATGAGGCGAAGTGACATGATAAAGGAGCGTAGGGAACAAGAAGCTTATCAACTGGCTGAATAATGAGATAAATGAAGGAATAGTCAGTTGGTCAAAGAATAATATGATTGAGGGAAGTAATGGTATAAGGAGATAAATAAATAGCACAATTTGAATGAACAGGCCAGAGAGCGAACTGAGAAAATAAGGTTGACATCTGGCTTTCATCTTGAGGCGCCATCGGCAGAACTTATTTTATTTTAGTTCATACGCCGATAATCATCGTGATTGACAGGAGGAATGCGTGAAGTTGTCAGTGGACTATTCAGTACGTTTCCGGTGCTTACAAAAAGATTCGAGACCGTGTGCAGTGTCCGACCCGATTCGGGAATACTAAGCCAGCATGTCCTTAGCTTGCTTAGCAATATCTCTACCGCAGCAGTAAATAATATTTTTATTACAGGTTAGGCTAGTAAGCTCTATGTATCTTTTATACAACTGGCCTCTGTACGAGCAGTGGCGCATATGGAATGCTAAATTCTAATTGGGGGACTAGGTTCTCAGCCATAAGCCTTAACTGAAAACAGAACATTTAAGCAATGTATGTAGTCTAGCGCAATCAACTTCACATATTTTCTTTTGCGGTCTAGCTTAAGTTTTAGACTGGGGGAGCCTTCTATCATTCGTATTTATATATATATAGCATGAGGGAGGTCCGGGATCTGATAATTCATATATTGCTTTCCTCATCTGGGAGATAGGGCGACTGCACCACGTGGTTTCAATGGCAGGGCTTCACTATTACCCATACGTTTATAAAGTCGGTGGATCACGAAAGATCATCACGAGTACCATCAGCTTCACTCGTTACGCCGCTGGTCCTATCTTTTCTGCCCTGAAGACTACCTCGACTTCAGTCACGACCATCGCCCAAACTGATAGAGACCTTGCCATCGAGACTCAAGAGTGTTGTTGCAGGTGTTTCTCTACCAGTTTAAGAATGCGGGCAACTTTTGTGAGACTCTTTCCACCATGCTTAATGTATTAAATCAGTGTACATCAGCAGTACAAACAAGGTAAGAACTATCTAACTGTAGGATCTTTAAAATAGCAGGACTATTATATTGGCCAATATATTGTATCTCAGATTGCCTAAGTTTCCGCTGCTGTATTGTATATGTAAATATAGTTTTCCTTCAATACGTAACATATTAAAGACCTCAAGTAAATGAGAGACACTATCGCCCTTAACACTAAGACTGGCGCTTACATACCAGTGGTAAAGTAAGCTGGCACCACTAGTTAGCATCCTTGCTGTTCCAATAAATACTATCGGCATTGGCCCCCCATTCCGACTACTCTTCAGAGTCCTCGTCATACAGCTCTTCAACGTCCCACTCATCGTCGTCCTCCTCATGGTCAACAGCATCACGCTGCTGCAATGGTGCGAGGTAATTGTTGATCTCATCCGATGTCATCTCTCCAAGGACAATGTCATTCACAAATTGCATAGTCTCGACATCGTGATCCCCGGCCTCCACTTTCTCGGTCCAGGTGTCCAAGGGGTCGAGCGACATAGGGCGCATCTGGAGTTCGGTCTCGTCAACCTCATGAGTGAAGTTGGACATGGGCTCGATGTCATCCAAAGTAGCCAAGACCATGCCGGACTCAGTCTTGAAGAACTTGAAGGTAGGCTCTTCCTCACGTTTCTTGAGCTTGCCCTCCTGGACCTGGTAACCATCATTCTTGCACTTCTGGTTGGTGCACCATTTCACACCCTTGGAACCAGGGTTGCCAAGTCCTACTCGGATGTTGAAAGGCGCACGCTTCGTCTTCTTGATACGTTGGAGAGCAGCGCTGATGGTACCGCCCTGGCTGTTGTTTTGCGACTTGGGCACACATCTGCTAACCTGTTTCCCATTGGAACGGGTCGAGGCAAAAGGGTACTCATCGCAGGAGCCATACTTGGACACAGGAGTACGGCGCCCAACACCTTTGCCATTCTTGCCGCATCGGTTGTTAGAGCCACAGCCCGCAGTTCTACGGTGAGAGCGCTCGACACTCGCACTCGGCTGGTCGTAAGTCAGTGTGAGGGAGAACGTGGGAGATCCGCAACGTGTAGCCCAACAGATGTTGAAACAGATCTCCGGGATCTTGTTGCAGAGGAATGTCATGTCAGGGGGAGCGGCTGCGACCTGGGGAGTGGCACCAAGCCAGGCCACAGCGGCCACAAGGATAAGGGACTTGAAAGACATAATAGCTAGATGCTTGGGAGTGTAGAATGTATTCTGATGGATAGAAAGATGGAGGTTTCTGGTTTCTAAGTCGTTAACATCACCACGGCAGAACCATCATGCTTTATACTCGACGGCCATCCTTTTCTCTGCAGGCTGAGAGCCCAGAACGACACTTGACCCCCTCGGTCTTCCCTCGCGCCGGGTGATAAAGCTCATAACCATGTCCAGGCCATGATCCTTTCAACCTATTAGATTGAGCTCAGGAATAGAAGAGGCAACAATGCAAGCCACCGGGAAATGAGGTCCTTGGCACTCTCTGATTCTTCACGAAAGAAATGATGCTCTACCTTACACGAAAGAAATGCTCCTTGAATTTTGTCACTGACCTACTTTTCTACGGTTCAAAAGCATTCCGATACAATTACCGGTCATGTTGCCCCTTGTCTACAAGGGAGGGACACGGCTTAGTATTGTTCTAGCCCTTGGGAACTCTGTAAGAATTGTCAGATGTTCGGCTGACTTTAATGGGCTGCGCATATCTTGGCTCTGCAGTGGTACGGTATGCCTCATCACTGTCTTCTTCGACACTCCACAACTGGACATCATCTCTAGTAGAAGATTACCTGTTAGATGTGATTCAGCTCTTTGAGGCAGGTAGTCAGTAAGTAATGGGTCTTGTCTGACAATTTACATAATTATCATTGTCAACTTGAATTTTCAACTAGGATTGGCTGTGGTTGAAAATAACATAGGACAGGGTAGAGATGTCGTGAGATATTTGTATTGGCCCCCAATGATTCAGATGCATACAAGGGTTTTGCTTATGTCGACTGGATTTGGTATTATCTAGCGCCCGACACGTTAGATAAGGGAATTACAGCACCTCCTCCAGTAAAGTACATGATTTACCAAGATAAAGTCATTCTATAAGCATAATTGATAAGCTCAAGATCTAAGAGAATCATGCTAACGGGGGGGTGCTGTAATCGCTTTTTCAACTTATCTCGGAACATCCTGGTTTCAAATTTGGATACGAGCTAAGCTGATGCCGAGAGATGTATGCCAAGGGTAAGCAGCCTCGGCGGCTTATTTAGCCCCGCTGTGACACGCTTACACAGCCAGCTCATTGTCTCAATTGAGGGATTATCCGGGCCAATGTGCACTCAAGAATAGCGAGAGATTCTCAGACTCTTTGCTCACGCTTACTTCCTCCATTCCTGCACCAACTACCTCTCAACTCTGGCATTGCTCCCTACTTGCGCCTTGACGCTTGGCACTCTTTAAGACATCTAACTATGGCGGACGGCGAGCCTGTTTCGTTTGACGAGCATGGCGACCTTGATGAATTCAAGGCATACATCACTACTCCAGATGTGACCCGCGAACAGCTTCTCCCACGGCTCGTTCACCCCGAAGCCGACGATGATGACGCCGTTCACATCGAGATCCACATTGGAAAGACAGCCCAAGAACTCATTCAACATCATCGCGATACCACCACACCCATCACGAAGAATAGCAAGATTCATCCCAGGCTGTTCATTGTCGTTGATACAACGGCCTTGGACAATCGGGGTGTTCTTCTTGTTGCCCTTGATGAGTACCACGGCTTCAACGACGCCGTTCGTGGTCCAGTCGAGGAGAAGCGTGACGAGCTTATGTCGCTTTCCATTGCAAATGATGACTGGTATACGGCAAGACAAATCAGCGACGAAGACAAGCCTGAAGCTGTGCCGAAGAAGTACTTTGTTGTCTACAACTTGCTTTCTGATCAGGAAGCATTTGGCGAAGCGTTTGAGAAGCTGAATAGCGGTCTTTCCGAGGTAAATGTGCAAGACGATGAGAATGACGAGAATATGGAGGTGGATATTGACTCAGGTGACGAGGAGGGTGAAAGCAATGATGATACAAACGAGCAGGATAATGATGAGTGGGAGGATGAAGAGGAAGCCGAAGATGAGGAAATGGGTGAAGAAGAGGAAGAAGACGAAGAGGGCTGGGATCACTATTACAAAGCCTTCAAGCCAGAGGTCCAAACTCTGTCCAATGTCAAGGACACTCATCGAAACCGGGCGTTGGAAAACGACCAGGACCCTAACATGTTTGCCATTATCGATGGTGAGTATGAAAGTCAAGGGACACTTATTATGAGAGTTTCTCCAGAGGAAGATTCTTTTAGATGCAAGGGTGATGTTGCAGGGGAGATTTTGAGATGGATCTTTATTAACTTTATGTCCTGGGATGAAGCAAAAGCGTTTGTTGCAAGGCTAAACTAGTTCAGTTGGTTAAACTTATATGAAAACTCAAATGCAGCAGTAAACTTGTTACTATCATAATAACTCCAAACTCGGTTAAACATTCTTCTCATATAAAGCTCACCGAACATCACTCTCGCCAATCATTCCTGGGCAAACGAGTCATTATTTCCCGTGGAGAGTGTAGATATCTCCAAAAACCTTATCTGATGGCTGATGGCTCTCGCCAGTCCAACTACAATACATTGTCGATCAAAGGTGGGCGGACGCGCTTGTCTTGTTGACCCACACCAGAGCCACCTATCACTGGTTCTTTCAGACTGGACTAACCTCATGAATCTAAGCCGAGACGGAGCCGGATTAATTATCTCGCGTGTTATTTTAGTGTAGGTTAACTTCTAAGCGTTTTCCGTCACCTAATGATGCAATTCCATGTAAACAATACGGCCAGCGTAGTTGATGACGATGTCACCTCAAAAAGCATCACGTGCTATGACTTTCACTGGGTGTGTAACTTGGTACTTTGTGATCGCTGCTGCATTTACTGATGATTCATCGTGCCAGTTGTTGGACATGCAAAACTCGGAAAGTTAAGTGCGACGAAAGACCAATTGCTTGCAAAAACTGTGAAAGGCGAGGCATAGATTGTGCTGGCTACGGGATCAGGCTACAATGGGTGTCGGATCCGTTGGGAGAGGCTCATACGAGTCCTGTCATACAAGGACGTATTAGCTTGAAGCTGGGTGCGTGTGAGCTGTTCCTGAATATTGACTGTCTGTTGACTGTGCTCAAGACCGAGATCTACCAGTCTATAAATCCGAGACTATTGATAAGCTTCTGTTGGAAGTCGATCAAGATGCCGAGACTGGGGCCCTAGCTTGTCATGGTCCATTTTCGGCGTTCTCGGTAACTCAGACCGAGACAACACCAATGGATACAACGGTCACAACACTTGAGTCTTTGTCGCAAGCTAGCATCTCGCCAGAAGATTACACAAACGAAAGTAGCAAGGGCCGATATATTTCAGCTCAAATAATATCTGATGAAACGGAGCAAGTAATTGACTTGGAGTCAACACCAGACGTCACCTTCTGGTGGCCACCGAGTCCAGCGAGTTCCTCGTTTTCCTTCGTCTCTGCACGAAGGAACTCATCAACCGATGCAAGTACTGTTGGCACGCTTGTATCAAATGTGTTCCAACTAAGAGAAGTGGATTTCATGGCCGAGGAAGGAAATTGCAATGATGAAGATCAAGATCGTCTAGTGCCAGAGACATCACACCTTTCAACCAACAACGATTACCGCATGGTGCGGCAAGTTCATACGACCCTCTTCGGGGATTCTCAAGTTCACTATTTGATGAGACACTATAATGTTCACGTGGCAGGTGTCCTTGTTCCAATAAGCCATCCTGAGAACCCATTTCGGACCCTCTACTTATCTACAGCGATCGAGGGCATATTACAACAAAATATGCAGATGGGAAAGTCAAGACAATTGGCCTATACGGCGCTTTCTCAGTCTTTGTTAGCATCCGCCGCGTTTCACCACTGGAAGTGTAACCAGCGACTTGTGGAATATCGAGAAATCGGAGCTAAATACCGGTACCAAGCCATTCAATCTCTGCGAGATACGATTGAGGAAGCGCCACTCACAGCGAATTATCAGACCTTAATGATGGCGATACTGTCTCTCGTGACAATAAGTGTAAGTCATGCGCTATGACCGACCGCAAAGATTCCTAACATGTCATAGGTTTTAACGGGAGAGGGTGACGACTTCCGTATGCATATCCAAGCGGCAGCTCAGCTTCGAAGTTTGCGGAGCCGATGGAAGTTAATGAGTCGTCCATCCAGACAGCTCAATGAACTAGGTGCCTTTTTGTCACTAATGTCACGGACCATGTCCTTCAAGCCATCCCCAATTTCTTGGAGTACTACCGGCGATAACACCCATGTCGCAGAGACCATGATCTTGCAGTCCAACCGATGTTACGAATACGTCTACGGAATCACACTAGGTATAGCTCCGGCTATTAATGAGACTTGCCACCTGGCTGAGCATCTTACTCGCTTCAGGCAAAGCAAGGAAGATCTACCTGACGACTTTTTGGAAAGTTGCGAAGAACTTGGAAACAAACTACAATCATGGCGATTCGAATCTGAAAATATCACATCCTTTCCTGGCAGTGGCGACTTCAGGATGGCGGTATTCACCCAACAGGCAAAGGCATGGCATGCTGCTGCGCTTATCTACTACTACACTCGCATACAGGATGTCAAGCGAGCGGAACTCATCCCGGAAGTCGACCATGTTGCCGAATACATCCAGTCAGCTGAAGACATAAAATCAACACCAGAAACTATTGGGGAAGGAGAGTCCATGGCACCGATCACTTGGCCCGCGTTTGTTGCGTCGTGTAATGCTACGAGTAATAGGCGCGACGTATGGAGAAGATGTTGGGAGCGAATGCTATGTTATAAGTTGGAGAATGTCAGAAAACAATGGGATATAGTCCAGCAGATTTGGCAGATACTTGATGTTGCAGAGAGCCAAGGGAAATGCTTGAGCTGGACGGACGCATACGACATCGTCGGCATCAATGTTCTGCCCGTGTGATGATAGGTATACTGCCATATCTCGATACCTTGCTCCTCCCCCCACAATTGAAGCCCAGGATATCTCCCAACAAATACCGGAGAGGTTCTGCTCAGCGAGAATCATTCACATAGACTACTTCTAGCGATATTTTACGTAATTATTCGTATGTTTGGGTTCGAATCGTGTAATATACATATATCTGCAACCGCCGGTGGAGCCTCCTCCGATCAGCGGAACCGGGAATTATCCTTTCCGTCTTCTCAATTGTCTGTTGTGGTGTGCGAATACAAGAGAATATACCCAGACCGGAGCCGGTTCTTGGACAAGCAGCAAACCGGACCGGCTAGACCCGGCCCCACATTAGGAGTCTCTTACCTTCAGTTCCAGCAGTAGTTGAAGCGTGAGACATGACCTATAACAAAACTTTAGACATCGATTGAAGATAGCGCAATAGATGGATATGAAATTGCTGACTCATCGGCAAGTTAAATGTAGAGTAACAAATATTTACACTACTGTTGCGGTCGTAACCTTTCAACTCCAAACTTTCTTATACTCTATCTTACACGATGTCTTACCGAGAACCCGTCTTCACCACTGCCGCTTGTGCGCCTCTCCCCCAGTTTTCCCAAGCCGTCAAATACAATGGCATGGTTTACTGCAGTGGTGCTATCGGTATCGACCCTGTAACAGATGATCTGGTTCCCGGTACTGTTACAGACCGCGCACGGGTTGCACTCCAGAACCTAAAGGCTGTTCTCGAGGTTGCAGGCAGTAGCCTAGACCGAGTCGTGAAGGCCAACATCTTCCTCGCCGACATGAAAGATTTCGCGGCGTTTAATGTCGCATGGGATGAATTTTTCCCAAACGATCCTAAGCCTGTAAGTCATAGGATTTATCTTTTAGATTCATAATAGACTGACAATTGGCAAAAGTGCCGCACGTGTGTTGCTGTCCATCAATTACCTCTGGACACAGATGTTGAAATTGAAATGACAGCAAGTTACTAAGGGAAGGAGATACTAAAGGTAGATCGTACCTGCGTATATAATATAAATTATTTTACAAAGAACAAAAATGAATTACATCTAAAAATACAGCAACGGTTCGTTTGATCCGGATTTATTTACCTTCTTGAAGCTGAACTCGTAGGAAGTATAATAAACTATATAGAGGTATTCAACCCAATGATATTAGGGTCGATGTGCTGCATTGATTGAACAGTTTGAGGCCAGACTGGCCTTGTGTGACAACATGGTTCGATGTGTTTGTGGTCGAAGATCTAGATCTATATGAGGAGACCGATAGGCCATCTGTTAAGTACGCATTGCGGGCATCTTATCTCCAGATCTGTCCAGCAAACCCTGAAAAGATAGACCAGCTTGGTCGGATGAATAAAACTCCTGAATCTTGCACGCGGCCGACTACTGCTACGCTAATGAAGCGATTCCTATTTGGGCTTATCTTATCAAGTTGTTTCAGCCGTTCTTTTTCCGCGCTTGGGGGAAAAAAATATGACTCAACCCCACCAAGTTTTGGCGGTACAGTACCTTTTCGAGTCTCGTGTTTCATTTTCCCCTAGTCATGCTAACCTTATTTTGGTGGTTGGCAGGAGACTCCGAAGACGAGGACCCGCAGACGTTCAGACTTGTACAAAAGTGGATTGACTGGTAGACTAAATTCCTTGGGAGGTGGGTCGAGAACGCATGCGTGATTACTTGTCCTAGCCCATGAGGGGTAAAGGTTGGTGGACTCAGTAGATCAATGAGGGAAGGCAACGAACTCCGAGGAGCAAGAGCTGCTTGGAGAAACCTTGGAGAAAACTGGGGGAGAGCAAGACAGAACGGTCCCTTGCTGCGATTCGCTCATTGTCACAGCAAGCGTCCGCCCACCACCACAATGCAACTTCTAAGCCGCACCCGACGGTCCATGTGTGTTCCACGCGCCTAGACTCCCATCTATTTAAACAGCTGACGAGAAGTCCCAGTTACTGTCACAAATCTGACTTCAACCCAACTCACCTTTTGTACACTTAAAATCAGCAGTAATGGTCCGCATCACCCCCTTCGCCGTGGAGCAATGGATGGACGCGTATGAAACGACACCCGGCGTACTTAACGTTGCCGAAACGTGTGCCGCATCAGTCTCTATCGACGATTTGGTCAGCATGGCCAAAGGCCCTGTCAAGAATCCTATCGATACAAGCGTCAAGCTTACATACGGCTCCATCCCTGGATCACAGACTCTGAGAGAAAGAGTCGCCGCCCATTGTAGCACTGAAGACGTACAGCTGAAGGCTGAGGATATCATCATCACTCAAGGCGCTATTGCGGCCAACTTCCTCAGTCTTTATACTCTGGTAGGCCCTGGCGACCATGTCATCTGTGTCTACCCAACATATCAGCAACTCTATGACACGCCCCGCAGCCTCGGTGCTGAGGTTACTCTATGGCGGCTGAAGGAAGAGAATGGATTTGTCCCTGATGTCAATGAATTGGCTGGCATGATCAAGAAGAACACCAAGGTATGATATACAACCTCTAAATCCGACCAGCAGCTAACCTCTGTAGATGATCATTATCAACAACCCAAACAACCCTACTGGCGCCCCTATTCCTAACAGCGTCATTGACAGCATCGCTAAAACAGCCGCTGAAAATGACATCATCCTCTTTTCGGATGAAGTGTACCGCCCGCTCTTTCACGGCGGTACCTCAGCGAACACCGAGGTGCCTAGGCCTGTCTCTACTGTTGCACACCAGAAGACAGTTACAACAGGCTCCATGTCAAAGGGTTATGCACTAGCTGGTATCCGTATCGGCTGGATCGCCTCCAGGAACCAGTCCATCATTTCAGCTATAATGCAGGCTCGCGATTACACGACCATCAGTGTCTCACAGATTGATGATCAAATCGCTAGCTTTGCACTCTCTCCTGCAGTACGACCTACACTGGTGGAGCGAAATGTCACACTCGCCAAGACAAATGCAAAGATACTCGAAGCCTTTATGAAGAAATACCAGTCAGTGTGCTCCTGGGTACAGCCCACGGCCGGAACGACAGCCTTCATCCGATTCAATGATAAGAATGGGCAACCTGTTGATGATACCAAGTTCTGCCTGGAGCTGCTGGAGAAGGCTAAGCTCCTCTTTGTTGCGGGCTCTCAGTGTTTTGGAGGCAGTGAGGACTTTAAGGGTTACATCAGGATGGGCTATGTCTGCGAAACAGATGTTTTAGTTCAGGGCTTGAAAGAGCTTGGTGCCTATCTTGACAAGTTTGTAGTAAGCAACTAGAAGTTTAATTTAAAAGTTACAACTTATACTACAGTTTGGTGCTGGAACTCTTGCCCTCTGTTAGCTACTGGACTTGTCATGCTCAAGTCTCGGCTGAAAGTAAAATAATAGCTCTGCCGTCTAATTTATGAATTATGCTAAGCTCTCCGCTCATCAGCGTCTAAGTTGACGAGACTCTTATTATATATCTAGGTGCATTCTGTTTAGGACAGGACAAGTTCCGTTTTTTTAGTTTAGATCTCTGCTATAATCTGGAGAGGTGTAACAATGGTCAATTCTCTCTTCCCAAATGTGAGACGTACACAAACATCATAAGTCCTAGATACTAGACAAGAATAAAATGTCGGCAGGATAGTCTTCGTAGGTGAGATAGTTGAAAGAAGCAGCCGTAAAGTCGAACTATAGAAAGGTGTAGAGGTCTTGGCTTCTTGAGAAATGCCGATATGCTCTGACCACGCCAAAACTGAAGATTGCACCTCAACTGGAAGTATTGCACAAAATGGCTGCTTGATGCTGGTTACTTCATGCATGTCCGGGAAGTTTGTGTATGGATTGGCCTGGCGCCAAGTGTAAGATCGAATGCAGAGATGCACAGCATCGGGTTGTGGGGGTAGGATTCCATCCTTTGACGGATCAAAAGTCAGGCTGACGTCGATGAATGATGGAGCAACACCCTTCCCATAAGGATGAAGGCGAAGGGGTTCAGGCTGCGTTGTTGCTGCGCTGATAGTGCCAGATGCTTGCTTAGACGAGTGTTGGCGAAGAGTTTGTGTTGCTTGGAGCGTATATCGTTGGCTCGTTGACGCGATATGTAGTGGCGGGTTCTCTGTCGACTTCGTAACGAATCTTATTGTCTTTGTGACGGTCAAGTCGCTCGAGGTACGGGAATCATGAGTAGACTTTGGCTCAACACATGCATTTATCGCGTATTCGATGTCAACAGTGTCAGGACTCATGTCTTCACGATCCCATCCTCCCAATGTTGACGGAAGGCACAAGTGCTGTTCCCTTACACAGGTCGATTTGACTTTGTGCGTAGAAGTACTCGAGTCCGACTGATCAGGGAAGATGAAATGAAGGGGTACGGTATAAACGTTCCCTTTGATAAATGTTCCCGAGATCAACTCGGGAATTTCAGGGATAATGCAATCGACCTTGAGAAAACGGTGCACAGTAGTGGTTGTTATGCATTGACCAATCGTGCAGATCTTTGTAAGTCCGTTGAGAGAGATTCTAATAGAAGCGGCTTGGAAAGTACTGGTTGCTGAAATAATGAGACGACCTCGCACAACAGAGCCGGATGAATAAATCTTAGACTGGTAGTGATCATCGAGCTCTATGCTGAGTTGGCAGGGACGTCGCCAATTTTTAAGCTTGGATAAAGACTTGGAGATGCCCAGTTCTCCCAACTTGTGGTTCTTTTCCATGACTAACATTTGAGTCAAGGTTATTGTCAAGTAAAGGTAAAATGTATTGTGTTGTGTTCAATCATGCTGAAGACAATTGATAGATAGCTTTTATGTCATACATGTGCTCTCCTCGATGAGAAAATATTTCTTCGGAGTCACCTTCCTTGCGATTCCTCTCCTCACCTTGTTTTACTAGGCTCGGTTAGTGAGGCATCTGTTGGTGTCTGCCATTGGCCGCAGAAGCAAAAGAGTCGTATTGACCACATACAACTAATACATACAACTAACTATAGCTCGTGGAGAAGAAAGGATCCCATTCGTTCCACCATTGCCAAGCCGTGAAACGCTGGGTAGATAGCCAGGTCGGCGATAACCATCGTATTGCCGGGGTTGAACGTTCTTTCTCTCGCCTAGTCTCCCCTTCCAGTGTAACAACCTTACCCCACATCTACTGATCGCGTGCTCTCGGCCAGCCCGGGGTTCAGTATTTTAAATGATCTTTGGAATAGCGCGTCGGATTTTAAAGTGGCGAGAGAAATACGAACGTTCGTGAATAATAGAGCGATGCCATTCCTGTCGCTTTCTGACACCTTGCGCATCCATGCAAACATTCAGGCGCAAGTAAGGTCAGTAAAATTACACGAGGCATTGTGACTTTTGTTTCTCTTTGACCATTTTGTTTGGGGGTAAGGACAGAGAAAGATGCCCCTGCTTATTACTGCTGTCGTCTCTGAATGAATGAGGCAGTTCGGCTGGCACGGTTCCGTTCTCGACCTAAGCTCAAAGTGTTTGAAACGTGTTTGTGGGCTGTTCTCCTTCGTCACCGGAGCAGTGCAGCAGCCCAGGAACTTCGAATATGAGGTAAAGGTTCTCCACCTCGGGGATCTCTTCTTCACCTTGTTGTAGCAGTGTCTCGTGCCCTTGACTGGAATAAGCTATCGTGCTGCAACTCGTTAGCTGGGGATACGAGTGCAATCACGAAAAAGGACATACTGTTCCGTGATAATTGGGAACCTTGCCGCCATTTTATTGAAGGGTCAGGGTCGTTTGTTCCAATTATCGATTTATTTTGCCGAACGTTCGTTGGCATGGATGTCGAATGTGTCTCGGGTCATATTTCTGTACGACCAGTCTGGCTTGGCTTCCATCCAGTACTTGTTCTAAAGCTCTACAAACCTTACTAGAGAACCTCGAAATGTATCGTTAGAGCATGTAGTCATGCCAAGTCCATTATCGCTCGTCAGCTGAAACGTCGTTCCACTCAGCCGAGCTCCCATGTTGAGGCTATACAAGGTCAAATCACCATCAGCCCACTTGTATGCACTACTTGTAATGTTGAGGGTTACAGCGTTCTTGCAATTTTTGCCGTTGGAGCATAAGACAGGCGGTCGGCAATAGGTTGAGTGCCGAATTTAACTTTCATAGTGGCGCCACGAAGAGAGACAATACTCGTATCTGTATGCTTATGTGCAGTTACGGCTAGTCTTCGATTTGCGAGGGTTAGCGTAGGGCTGATTACCGATCACCCACAGACTAGCCAGGATGTAGTTGTTAGGTGGGGAGATCTCCAGGCGCGTGGAAAGGTGAATCAAGACAATAAAATGGAAAGATACGGTCAGGACTGCCTTGACTGATTTGTAGTGCACTTTTGGCACAGATCTTGATACCATAGAGCCCTCTGTCATTCGCAAAGCAAGGGAGAACCTCTTGCCAGGACTAACGCCCGCCAGTTCGTTCCTATCTGAATACAGAGCGATTCACATAATATCTTTTGATAACGGTTACATAGCACAATGAAGTGAAGGGCAGTTGGCTAGTAGCATGTGTACACATCGTTGATTCACGTTAGAATTGTATCAAGGAGTGTTGCAAGAGTACTATATGTTATTCTTCTCAAGCTTGATACTATGAATAACTCGGGCTAGGGTCTGTATACTGTAAGATTGAGTTGGGCCATTGCAGCCACTCAGCCCAATGACTCCCAAGGTGGGATGTGATCGATTGTATTAGATACTGTCCTCCGTCGCCAATTATCCATGTAGAGCGATTCCAATGCAGCAGGACTGCAAAGAATGCAAGGATCACCAGTGCTTCTGGCTGTCTTTGCTTCAGCAAATACAGATACTCGTCATCAACATCAAGACAAAATGCTATCGCAGCATCCAATCGTTGCCCGTTCTGCTGTTTTAGTGCTGAATGGAGGGAAAAGGACCGCTGCAGCGCGGATACAGCGTTGCAATACTTGGTAGCTGATGATAAAGAAACGTTTAAATCGATCATTCTATCGAGCATCGCGGTCGCCTGTATTCCGTTCTCCATCGTGGGGAATGCGCCTTTAATTTGCTGGAGGGTGGGCCCAAGCCCTGATTGCTCGACTGTGCTCCACGACTGTTTCGTGACGGCGTGCACATCACGATGTAGGGACAGATAGGTGATGAAGCGGTCAAGAACGGCACTGAAACTCTCTCTTGGACCTTGGAGACTATCACAGAGGACATGGACTCCAACAAAGGAAGAGAAGAGAAATAGCGGCACGCATGATTCTTCTGAAACCTCCTGTCTCTCCTCATAGAACAAGGTCAGCGCTCTTGTCTGGAGATTGGTGGCGAGTTGATGATATGGTTGCTGGAGAGAGGGAGGTTTGCTTAAATGGAGAGCAGAAAGAGCAAGAAGCTGATTCATCAAGTAGGGGACTCTAAGTGCGTGGTCCAATGCTTGAGAGACAACACTCTCATCGGAGGGGTTGGTCGACGTGATGGTGTAACGATTTGTCACAAGATGATGATAAAGGGCGAAGTGATTGAGATCGAATAGATCGCCCCTGCCTAGCGTATCGCTGAAAGGCGTTAAAGCGGAGCTGACAGAGCTGCCAGGGCCAAAAGATGGTAATGCCGGGCCCGGTTGAAAAGAATAAGGAGAAAGACGGGAAGGCGACGGAGTGTGGACACTGGATGCTGCTTGGGAAGTCGACGGTTGGTAGCCATTGTTGATGTAGATACACATGGAAGCGCGATCAGAAATCTTGCAGTTGGCGCAGATCGGTCGAGACTCGTCACACTTCATGTGTCGTTCCTTGCAAGCGCGACAGCCATTTCGAGACTTGCGGTGCGTTCTGCGGGGTTTAGTAAGCCTATCACTGTCCGCGGAAGGCTTCTTAGGGGGGGCCATGGTGAGAATATGCTGTGCAGAATTGACTGATTGATGGCGTACAGTAGCGAGTGGGAGTGCGGTTGTTCAAAGAAGCAAGTCTAGTGCCGGGGAAAGGGGAATACTCGTATTCTAGTCATTCTTTTGCACGTGATATAAGATAGGGTGAAAGCGAATACTGGATCGGCCAAGCCGCAGCAGTTTCAACTAATTAGCGGTGCCGGTGACGCGCGCTACCCCCATATCGAGTCCGTATAGACCTGATTTTTATTGGCCTTCGGTCAGTACCCATAGACGAAGCGTTTCGGAGAAGTCTATGATTGGGCAGTTGCACCGTGGCGATGCCTGCGCTGTCACTCCTCAGATTGCATGAGGTCACCAAGTGTTGCGTTGGACGTCGCCAGAGAAGCGAGGTATTCCAACTTCCTGATATGGCGTGCTAGAGCATTTGTGGTTGTAACCGCAACGGTTACATTAAGAGATCTATCCTTGTCATTTACTTCGGACTGGCTTTTAAAGAGCTAGTCTCTTCTAGCTTTATTTCACTACAACTACAAGCCAGTCTCCAGCAAACCAAGCAACTTTTCTATTTAAGTTTCTGCAACTTAAGAAAGTTAAGTAAATAAGCTGCTTGGTGTGCTGGAAACTGGCTTGTTATTATAATGAACTAAGTAACTTTGCTACTATCCTCAACTGCTGAGGTTTTAACATCAAGTTCTCCAGTATCGCCCTCGCTGCAACAGTTGCTTGCAACTTAGATAGCAGAACAGCAGGATAATAGCTACATCTAATTACAACGAAACAGGCCGTTTATGATTGACGCAAACCAGTAATTAAGGTTTCCCAGCCAAGGTCACCCCCCATGTTTACCAGCTGGGATTTTAATATCCAGGAACGGTAGCGGTAGCGGTAGCAGTTACGTAGACTGTGTGGAAGACAGTCTTGGCTGCACACTTCTTTCCGCTCTTAACCTTGGGAAACTTGGTAGGACGGGGGCGACGAGTGCGGTTCTTGCGACCAGTAGGTTTGGTAGTGGCAACATTGTCGGAAGCACCATCGTCGCAGTCCTCGCTGTCACCATCAGCGGGAGAGTCAATCTCGCCAGCCTTGGTGGTAGTAGGAACAGTGGGCTTGGTGACAACAGAGGGCTCTTCAGCGACAGCGGATGAGACAGCCTTGGTGGGTTTGGAGAGAACATCGCTGACAGCAACGGGGACAGTGACAAATGAGGGACGGGGAGCACTCTCAGGAAGAGCGACAGACTCCTCGGCAGACTCCTCAATAGCCTTGGCGGTGGTCGGCTTGGCAGCAACAACAGTAGAGCTAGCAGCAGAGGGTTTGGTAGCACCAGCATTGGCAGACTTGGTAGCAGAGGGCTGAGCAACTGCAGTCGAAGCCTTGGAGACAGAGGCGCCAGATTCGGAGCCGGAGCCACTACCATTGGACATACAAGCGAAAGAAATCTTCTTGACATCCGCAGCCTGGACAGGACCATCCAGAGACCATGCCATGTTGACATAAGGCCAGCAGATACGACCATCAGACATGGTGACCATGTCACCAGCAACATAGGTGTCATTAGAAGTGATGGCCTGGCCAATCTTCTTACCCTTGCTGTCAACTGCCTGGAACTTGGTACCAGCGAACTTGCCACTGCAGCCCATGGCCTCGTTCTCACAGACAGGGTTGGAGATCTCCTCCCATGAGACCAGGGCAATGGAAGCATCGAAGGCAGCAGCGTGCGCATTGGAGCAGTCGTTCGCACCGTCGGTGATCCAGTTGACTTGGCTGTCGCCGTTCTTGGCACCGACTTCAGAGGTGGCCTGCTCACCAACAAGAGTCTTCTTGTCAGACATAACAGCAATAGCGACGTTTCGGTTGGTGGTGCGCTGCTCGGAGTGGGTGTAACCATCGCCCATCCACTCGTTTGCAGTCAGGTCGATAGCACCGCGGGAGACCCAGGAGAAGATGTAAGAATCGGAGCCAACAAAGCGAGCCAAAGAACTGTAGGAACCACCCATTCCGCCCATGGGCTCGTTGCTCGCACCGTTGATGACATGTTCGTTGGAGACCTTGACACCGTTGTTGCTCATGCCTTGGGTCTCGGTGTTCAACCAGATGGCTCCCTGATCTTCGGCGCAGATGGAGGCGAAAGGAGGTTCGTCGGCAGCCTCAAAGGCGATACCGGTGTTGTGGGAGCAGCCCCAAGAGGAAGAGGCGCCCTGAATCTCCTCAACATTACCCGCTGGGGTGATATAGCGGATAGCATCACCGAAGTGGCCAGAGGCAGAGCCGCTGTACGAGGTAACGACGATATAAGCGGCGTAGTATCCAGCCTTCTCGGAGAATACGAGGTCACCGTTGATATCAGGAGAGGCAAGAGCATCGCCCGAGAAGCCAGAGCCACCGAGGAAAGTTCGGAACGCCTGCTTCCCGTTGGTGTACTTGTACATAACGGGGAGAGGGTCCTTGGCTTCTCCAGAGACGATCTCGTTGGTAAGGAGGGCGAAACCGTCGTTGTGAGCAACGAGACCACCGGCTTCCTTACCATCCTTGATCATGATGGGAGTACCGACGGCCGCAAAGGTCTTGGGGTCGACGCCCTGGATGTGTACGCCAGTACCACTGGCATCGAGGTAGGCGAGGAAAGCGGTCTTGCCATCTGGAGAGACGGCAAAGGGAGTTCGACGATGGTGGGGAAGACCCGTCCAGTAAGCCTCCTTAACGGGATTAAAGGAGCTTCCCAGAGCAAGAGTGTCGACGTGCTTCTCGAGCGACGAGGAAGTGAGTTGAGCAGCAGCCAGAGCCAGTCCGGCGGCAAAGGTGAGAAGACGCGACATCGCGATGTTAAAAGCTTTTAAAGTAGTGGTTGAAAGAGTGTATGTAGTTGGTCAATAAAGAGCGTGGAAAGCAAAGAAACGAATGTAATTGGACTAGACTCCAGGTCAGTCTACCAAAGCCAGCAAAAGTTTGAAGGTATCTCTGTTTCTGCTATTCGAGCGAGATCAATTCTTTTAAACCGCCAAGATTTCCATCGACTCCTTCTACCGCTCTCCAGTGAATTACATAATATCCCCGGCTTTCCGAACAGAGAATCCGCGGACAGAGACCGCGTATTGAATGAATCCAGTGTTGGGGGTAGCCTGAAACTGGTACTCATTTTAAAATCATACGGGAAATGGATCGCGTGCTTGAGGAAGCCGAGTGGGAGAAACGGGTCGTCGGATGCATGATTCCTGCCTCGATGAAAAGAACAACACAGCGACGATGGAACTACTTATTATATCCATTACAGTATATATGGGTCTCGCTAGTTAAGTATGTGTCATTTTATATATTTTAATTGACATCTTGACATCCATCAGATAAAGTGCTAGAATAAAACTCTCTACGATTGATAAGTAGTCTATCCCACTTGGCTCCGCGCTTGGCGTTCGGCCTCTTCTGTCCCGAGGTGCCGTACCGCCGATCACCGGGATGTCGCCCGATGACACATGAAACAGGATGTTTGGTCTTCAAATTTAAGCCTCGTTCCCAGACCACTTAAATGCTACTAGTGACTCCGCGCTTACAGCCCAAGCCCTGTCGTTTCCGGTGGGTTAAACCCGCCAATCAGAATCCCGGTGGTGGTCCCTTTCTAGACCCCGAGCTATTCCGTATCTTTCATGACTTTGCGATGGCGCCAAACGTACTTATACGCTGCCAAGTGAATGGTGTTTTTTCTAGTGCTTCAACTATCTACAAGTCTCTGGTAGACATTTCATTCGTTCTTTTTCGCGTCAATACTGTCACTCGTTATCCACTTTCGTTAATTTCTTCATACAGTTCGTCATCATGCGTTTCGCCTCCACCGTTGGTCTTGCAACTGCCGTTGCCGCTACTGCAGCCAATTCCTTCGACTCAGCCCAGTCTGACCTTGATGGTTCGGTCTGGCAGTCCCTTTCGCCGCTCAACGCTCGGTCTTGGACCAGCGTTCCCCGTAACCGCCCCACGAAACGTCAGTCGGGATGGAACCCTCCCTCGAACCTCGCAGGTGCTCTCAAAGAAGTTTGGGACCACGAAGTCGAAACCTATACCGACGCTCTTGGCTTCAAAAACTACGGCTGGGATCAGATCATTGCTGGAAAAGGCCAGCTCAATGTCTGTGTCCGATGGGAGTCGAGTGCTTCTGTCACGGCTGAGCAACGTACCAAGGTTGCTACTGCTCTGCAGGACTCTTATACCAGCTGGATGAAGTGGGTTTCCGGATGGGACAATTTCCCTTACGAGGATGTCAAGATCAATGTCGTCGGATGGGCTGTGAAGGACAAGAGCCTCCTCCAAGGCTCTACCGAGGGCCTGGACATTTACACTGACACTGACGCTGAAGGCATCCCCCAGTGCTCCGAGAAGTGCGGTCGCTTCTTCCACCAGGACGGCGACTACAGCCAGTGCCCTGGCGGCGCTGAGCGACACTACGATAACTCTCTCTGGCTCACGGACGGTATGCAGGGTGGTGCTGGTGGCGATTGGGGTCAACGCATCGGTCGTGAATACTTCATGGAGCTCCTTGGTTCTAAGAACATCCACATCCTGCAGCATGAGATCGGACATACCTTTGCTCTCGATGACTTCTATGACTGGACTCCCACTGGCCAGAACAAGTTCATCATGCTTGCTGGTTCTGCTGCTGAGGTCACTGACTTTGACGGTTGGATGCTTCGAAATTGGTGGTACGAGCTGTCCCGGGAGCGTGGCTGGCAATCCGGTGCGGATACTAAGGCTGTCACTGCTAAGCCTACCACCTCTGCTGCCAAGCCTACTACTTCTAAGGCTACTGCCGCCAAGCCAACTACCACAGTGAAGAAGCCCGTTGTTGAGACTATCGCCGCTGAGGCTAACCCAAAAGGTGAGTCTGGTGTCACTGCCGCTGCTTATGCTCAGTGTGGGGGCGGAGCTAGTTACACTGGCCCTACCAAGTGCGCTTCTGGCTTCAAGTGCACCAAGCACAACGAGTGGTACTCGCAGTGCATTTAAAGCACGCGTTCAGAAAGCACAGTGGATCAGAAATGGGGAATCCGTAAAGTCTTGTTATGTCTCGTACAAAGACCTCGTTTAACCTCGCTCAACCTCAACGAGTGGTATTCGCAGTGCATCTAAAGCACACGTTGAGATCTCTGGAGATCTTGACTTCATTGTAGATGTATTTCCAGCAGCTGATAGTTTCGTTCCAAGTCGCTGTTGCGTCTCTACATACATAATTATCTACTTACTCGTATTTTATCTTGTCTTCTGCCATGAACGCAGTTTGTCACCTTCATAAAAACACTGTAATTTCGTAATGATGCTACGACTTCTTGGCCTTACAGCCTAGAGGACGTATGCATAGACTGGTGTGGTGCGCCTCACTAGACATTGCACTAGTCTGAAGCTCTGCGAATACTGCATTTGATGGATGTTCCTGGAACCTCGGATTGAACTGAGACTGGGGAGACAGGACGATCCAGCCAATGTTAGCCCTGCATTTACTCAACTCGGCTTACCTGGGCTTCCAAGCCAGCCCCTTCAAACAGGTTACGCAGACACGGAATATGCCGTTAATGTCGTCTTACATCCTGAATTGGTAAGGTGGTTGGTGAGGCTCGGAGACCCCTTGCAAAGGGAAAGGGGGGAATGCCCAGACTTTCGCGACACGATGAAAGGTGGAGTACCGAGTACGTAGCTTAAGTAATGAATTAATTTGATCATCTTATGGGCTAGGATTTAGACTACGCGTCCTAGGGCGCCCCAAGTCTTGGTGGATAATTTTTCTGTTGCCCAGACCCGGTAGACCGGGCGCACAACGGCGTCGGTCCTTGACTTGTGATTGTGGATTTCCTCGGAGGCTTTAAGTGGAGTACCGGATCTTATCAATCGCCGGCGCTTTTGGTCTCTGGGGCATCCCTTCCTGTGGTATCCGTATGTATCCGGAGAGCTAGCCAGATGACGTCAGTCTCTGGATCGATGTCTACGTCCCACTCCTTCAAACTTGACCAATAGCTGCTGCTTGATTTTACTATCGCAGATCCGACACGGACGCTACACTTTTCGAGTCTAGTGTCAGGTCTTTAGACTCTTAGGCGAAGTTACGGTCCGCAGACACCATGCCAGAAGGCGCAACCCGTATGAGAACAAGTGGAGTCCATCTTGGGACGAGTTCTGGAACGTCGGGGATTTGATGTTGATGTCAGGTCATGGGGCGGCAAGTCTAACCTATTGCTCCTGTGAAAGGCAAGTATCTCCTAGCGAGGTGGAACCTGTCGATCAGAATTGTCGGGTAACGTTACATATTGTAAGGGGATGGGCCCACTTGACACGTGGGCTTAGCGCGCTCATGACGCGTTATGCGATTGAGCCCTCCCAAACTCAGGACCTTACCCTACATTCAGACTTCAGAGCAAAAGGAAGGCAGGATCATTGCTTGGGCTATTTCTCAGCATTCGACAAGTTATCATGTAGACATGGAGTACAAGTCATATTTCTCATGTTTAATTGCTTGAAGAATTACTCTTCAGCTCAGTGACATGTAGGTTAAATTTCCTTGTCAGTGTGGTTTAATGAATAAACTGTGCAGAAAAACCTGAGCATTATTATCTATTGAATAGTGAAAATGTTGAGTTTGCAAACACATATCTGCAAAAACAAACGCAATAAATTATTACGTTTGATCATCTTGGTGTTCATTCCAATAAGACATAAAACACCAACAGCATTAAAAAAAGTACAAATCCATCAACCAAACTACAAGGTTGAGCAGCTGTAGATAAAGGTTTTATCATATCTTATCTTATCAAGTTTCTATCTAATCACCAGCCAACACTAAAAGGCGCCATAATGAATCCATACGGAAGAACATGATGAACAGGACCGTAGTATAGTAGCGCAAGGTAAATTGAAAAAGATGAAGGTGCAAATTTAAACCATTTCTCCTTTTACGCACCTCAGTCATTGCAGATTAAAGGTGACGGACCAGGCTGGGCGCTAATTGTGTCGGACCGACATGCAGAGGTTACCAGCCACAAAGGGTCACCAGCCACACAATGGTCACCAGCCACGCAGAACATCACCCACCTGCGGAGAGGAAAACGTCACGCACCCCTCAATCACAACGAAAAGGAGCCCACAAGACATTTCATTGCAGTTAGCTCTCACCGAACTACGAAAGGATATAAAGAAGAAAGGGAAAGCACCGCGTTACGCTGTAACAAGAGAGTACTCACGTTCGGTCGCATTGCTGTTGGGGGGGGGGGGGCGCTCGTCAAGAACAAGATGCATCAATTATCCATTCACCTTTCCCCAGACGAAATGCCTCTTAAGTGTCAAAAACATTCAACCTGCACGTGAATAATACGAGGTGAATGAAGTAGTGAATTGATTGAGAGAGAACGTATGATACAAAAATCCCCATATCTTTGATCCTTCCCGCGACCGGGCTACTTCAGCCTCCGGCTCGAGCCCAAAAACAAAGATGTTAAATGGCTTAAGGTCAAATGGCAGTGATAATGGATGGTCAGTGCCCGTTGTTCTCCAACCTCAAGAAAGCCATCAACTCTGCGATCTTCGCCTCGTGCTGTGCGAACATCTCCCACTGCTGTTCGATGGCCGCGTTGCGCTGTTCGATGCTCGCATCGCGCTCTTGGTTGCTCCTAAGAAGACGCTCGCGGAGATACCTGGTTCGAATGTCATGCTCAGCCCGGTGGATGTGATTGGCGTAGCTGGGAAACTCTTGCATCATAGTCTCCTCAGTTAATGCGAGGCTTGGTGCAAGACTTGGTTCACGGGTTGCTCTTTCATCGGGAGGCAGTGATCCCTGGGCGGCAGCTGGGATAGGGGGTGGTGCCATGCCGGGTGTTGCTTGCAGATGGTCGGGGAGTCACCGTCAGGGGCAGTGGGAGACGGTGGCGGTGGCATGTTAGGGAGCTGCCGGGTGCCGGTAAGCTGATTCGGGAACGGGACAACTTCGCCAAAGTTGTTGGGACGCATCTCTCTGATATCAGCCCCGTCGAATTCCGTCTGGGCGCGCTCTGCCCAGTTTGTAAGACGGATATCCTTGAACTCTCATCGTGGGTTTGCGATAACGGCCACGATGTCGCAATGGCGCTATCAGGACGGTGTCGGTGATGGAGGGATCGGAGTATCGGATTTGCCGGTATCTGTTTGTTGAAAGGTCAGTTGCGCGCTCTTGGCGTAAGACGAGAGGGGAGATGTTCGTACCGTTCATCGTTGCTCATCACCGCCGCGAAGATGGCCCAAGACATACGGCGACCACGATCGGTGCCAGCCTTGCCACAAACATGGTTGGCAAGCTTCTGGGTGGTTGGCGCGGTGATAAGACGCTCCTTCCAATAAACCCATTCGGCATGCTCCTCGTCAGATAGGGCGCCCCCGGTTTTCGTATGCGGTTCGGTAAAGCAGGTTCCAAAGAACGTCGTCATCGATGAATTGCTGCTGGACGTTGATGTCCTTGTATCTCCCCTCCAATCGCATACGAGAGAGAACTTGCTGAGCGGACATTGTCGCCGTGGAAGAAGAGGGCTTTTTTTTTT
>JAPHDB010000304.1:0-12038 GCA_030772735.1 Fusarium sp. MBC 181 | reverse complement strand
ACTGAGCTCCGACCGTGACAAACCCGACCTCAATATACCACTGGAATTATAGCAAAGATCGCAATCAATATTCTCGCCCAAGAAGGTTCTTCTCTGAGTAATACACGATTTACTAGAGTTCCATTTCCATATTTCACGTCAGTTTACCCTTGTGCCTTTTCACATCGAGAGTTTTTAATTAGGAGGGTTCCCCTTTCACTGAAAATAGGGCGGGTAATAAGGATATAAGATGCGCTAAGGTAAGATACTCTTCAAGCTGATTACCTGTAGTGTCCCTGTTTATATTCTGGGGTATGAGCTCCTAGTGCGAGGTTACACTTAACGCAATCGCTGGGGTCATAACACAGGGCTTACCCTAAGGCCAACTAGCACAGCCGCCGCTCCGCCTCAATGCTGTCATCCGCCTCAAGGCAGATTTAACGCCTTGGCACAAATAAAAGCCCGTGCAGAGGGAGGTGGCTTGTAATTTCACAGCAATTCTGTCTCAATCAGGGTTAGGAAGACAAGGATACAGCAACTCTCGGAAAGCAAGCCAATCGCAGCAAGTAGAAGTGCAGCCAACGTAAAATTAAGTAAAGCCACTGAGACTCTGGGTTGATTGAGCAGCATTCCAGCCTCAGCTGCCTTAAGTATCATAAATGAGGGGCTCTCCCAGTACTGTCGTGACTTTGTATGACACTCGCGACGCAGGCCACGGACTGTTCACGTCTTCTTGACCAACAACCACCAGCCTCTAACACTCTCAGACTTTTCCAAAACTGCTCACATGGATCCATCTTTTGCTGCTAAGATGGAGACTCCTGAACAGTGTGATGCACGAAATCTCATAGAGAGGATCAGCCAAGAGCACACGCTAAACGGAGCTATCATCGGTACTAGGTTTGAAACGCTGGTAAGCAGTTGCTTTGAAATGTAATATTAGTCCACTGAGTATTGTCTTATCCTATCCGACACCGGCTAATAGTGTTTTATAGTCTATCAAGTCAGCTATATGCGAAATCAACACATTTTCTTCTAGAACTCATTCAAAATGCCGATGATAATACTTACACGTGTAAAAGCCCCACTCTGAGCTTCTCTTACAAGCCCGGAAGCCTCCGAGTTGATTGTAATGAAGAGGGTTTCACAGCGGAAAATGTTGAAGCAATCTGTTCGATCAATAAAAGCACCAAGTCAGGGAAGGCCAGCTATGGGGAATATATTGGGGAGAAAGGAATCGGTTTCAAGTCTGTGTTTAAGATCGCGGATATAGTGTGGATATCATCTGGCGCATTCACGTTTAAGTTTGATAAAGCTAAGTGTCTAGGCATGGTTACCCCTATTTGGGCGGACTTTCCCGAGATAACCCGGCCAGGGTGGACTTCTATGTATCTCCAACTGTCGAAAGGCCACGAGGAAGAGACGCTCATCCATGAGCTTCTCACATTCGACACCAATGTGCTTATATTTCTCAAACAGATTGAGGAGATCAACATTCGTGTGATTCGAGAAGGCGAAGCGGTCTGGGAAAGAAGGACCCGGAAAACTAGAATCCTCCAAGACGAGGATGAGTTGGCTATATTGCATGCTGGAGAAAGTACTTCCCGCTATCTCATCAGGACACATGTCATTAAAGATCTTCCCGACGAGCGCAAGCGCCCCAACTGGCCCCAGTCCAAGGTTTTGCTTGCTTTTCCTACAGCAGGGTCCCTGGTGCAGCCTCGACTCAGTCCGCAGAACGCTTACGCATTCCTCCCGATCAGAAGTTATGGCTTAAAGGTAACAATACCCCCCTAAGTATTCAGCTGTATCGCATCTGATGATTATAACAGTTTCTTGTTCAAGGCGACTTTCTTCTCACAGCCAGTCGGGATGATATCGAAAGCACTCTGCCCTGGAATATGAGAATCCGAGATGCTGTGGCAGAGGCATTTCTACTGTCGATTGACCACTTCAACAGAGGACATATGAAGTACACTTGGCCGTATTTCCTTCCATGTACCCCTACGGCAGCGTACTCATTTTTCGATACAGCAGCGGAATCCATTTTGACACAACTTAGAGAGAGCCGTGTGTTGGAGTCATGTGCAGGAACGATGGTGAAGGCTTCCTCCTTGAAGCACGTGTCCTTAGATCTATTTGCATATCAAGAAGGTATACCCTTTACCTTGAATCAATACACGGCAGCCAGCTATCTGTCATTGAAATATCCTTCACGGGTCGTTGAAGCAACACGCTCAATTGGCGTGATGAAGCTCTCTCCCCGGGAGTTCTTAGAAGATCTCAATTCGGCAATGACACAGGATCCGACTGCCTTCCGTACAAGACCCCCCACCTGGCATTCACAACTTGCAGAAACCCTCAGAAAACTTGCAACTGAACCCGAGCTTGAATCTTTGATACTGGATATGTGCCTCATCCCATTGCATGATGGTACTTGGACTTCAGCCAGAGGGCAGTCGATGTTTTTTTCAAAAGACGAGAGTTCCCTAAAGATCCCCAGCGGTATCGAGGTGCTCATATTGGACCCAACTGCAGAATCTGATCCCATTCGGAAACTTTTCTTTACAAACCTTGGTGTCAAGGCATGGGAGGTATCTGAAATATGCAATCTAGTTTTGAAAGTACATCAGTCCTCAAACTTTGACCCAACAATATTGACAAGGGACCAACTCATCTCTCATGCTGTGTTTCTTTACAAAGCCTCGTGGCAGCCACCTAAGACCGCAGATCTATGGTTTGCCACCACACAGGACGAGCGATGCTTAGGAGGGAAGCTATACATCCCGTGGTGCAATAAGGCCAACTCAGCAGCTGCTAGGATCTTTTCTCAACTCCAAAAGCGGTTTCCGGTCATACACAGCTCTTACCTCGACGAGTTTCCCTCGGATTCAAATTGGCCTGTTTGGTTAGTCAATAACCTTGGCCTCTCGATGGTCCCACGCATGATCACCCCACAAGTAGATCCTCAGCCACCGCCAACCCAGGTGTCAAATGTAAATGAGAAGACAGTACTGGATGGAGGCTCTAATACCAATTTATCCAGGAAACAAGATAGCGAAGTTTTGAACGATTTCGATTTTGACAGTTTCTTACACGATGATGGAAAAGAATATGGTGAAGTTTTCGATTTTGACAGTTTCTTACGCGAACAGCCAGACAACGCCGACGGCAAAACGTTCGAATCATTTGCTTCTCCGGGTTCTTCCAACTCAATTCCACCCCCCACGGACAATACTGCAGGCAAAGGAGTACTGCAACGAAATCATACTGTGTCGGCCGGCCAGAATGAGCACGCAGGTGCGGTAGGAACTGGGCACAACTATTCTCCACAGTTTGAAAAGCAACCTATCATACCAGAACAAGTAAATAAGCAACAGGTTACACGATCTAGCCGTACAAAAACTGTCGACATCGAGCGGCAGTGCGGAGTTATGGGCAAGAACGGAGTTCTATGTGGTCGGTCGCTTACGTGCAAGAGCCACTCCATGGGAGCTAAGCGGGCAGTTTCAGGGCGTTCAGCTCCCTACGATATATTGCTTGGTGCGTATGAGAAGAGAAATCATCAGAGTAAGTGACATTTTCCATTTAATGACCTAGAAATCTGACATGTACTATAGAGCAAAAGAATACAGCTGATTCCAAAGAACCCTATGAGAAGGCTTCTCCTTTACAACCAGTTGGCGATGTGTCAAGGACATTCATTCTATCCGACGAGTTCACATTCATCTTCCGCGAATGCCATACACTCGACGTTCTTCAGCTCCTGAGAGATAACTGGCAACACTATTCCCAATGGGTTGATGGGGCACATATGCAGTGGCAGACATCAGAATTCCGGGCGTCGAGCAGCCAGTTGAGGAGCAGTTTGGGAGCCTGCCTCGTTCAAACCTCCAGCGGTGTTTGGCCACTTCAAGACTCAGTTGCCCCAATGCTGGACCCTATGCTAAAGGGTGAACTTATTCCGGCGGTTCAGATAGAGGATCCCGTAAATCCACAATGGGCCCTATTGAGCCATTTTGGCGTCAGTACCAAGCTGGATATCCATTACTATCTGCGTTGCCTGGTCGCCAGCTCACGGCACTCAATTTCTGATGTGAATAACATTACCTACATCTACGAGCAAATCCAAAACAGGTACAGAGGGAATGAGGAGTTAGTTCGGTAAGTTTCACTGCCAGAAATAGACGACGCTAATAGTTATAGTGCCGCATTTCACGAAAAGGACATTGTTCTTATTCAGACAAGACCGCAGGATGTTCAGGTGAATCTCACATGGACCAATATGAGAGAATGTATCTCTACGTCACTCTCAGTGGAGGGGCAGTATAAGAGCTGCTCGTATCTGTTTCGTTGTTTGGCATCTCCGTCCCGGGATCCAATCGCGTCGGTCATTGCAACAGTCAATTCTATCACCAGTGCAAGCAAGCTAGATGATATCTCCCGATTCTTCCACAGCGTTAATACAGTCCTAAAGGATGTAAACCCCAGTCAGATTGCGCAACTGCTTACGCCTCTGCAGAATGCAACAATATGTCCAATCTTGGATTCATCTAGGGAACAAGGATTTGATCGCCTACTTGGAATTGGGGATACCAGCTGGTTTATTGCAGACAATCCCGTCATCCGAACAAGCTTTCTTGGAAAGCTACCTTTGTTGGCTTTATCACTTGAAGAGGTCCATGAGCTAGATGACCTTTTTCGTGTTCTATGGCTTGGTAGACGGATGTTGTCAAAAATTGTATCCGTTCGAGCTCATCCAAAGGGACTTGTTACTACGGATTGGAACTATACGATTTCTATGCACCAAAAGACCCCGTTTATTAAAGCGTAAGTATCTCCTTTATTGGAAGAGAGCTAATGACGGCATACCTACCAGATTCAAGAATCAGTAGCTGTCCAGTCTTGCTGAGTGTTTTCATTCTTTGCTCTTAGGCTGATGTTATGCGTAGTCTCGTACCTCATTCGCACCATGACAGAAGAAAGATCTTAGACCAATTGGATCATATAAGAGTAAGCATTACAACGGAGGTGTCCCAGACATTCTCATTGAACTTCAAGGGTACATTCATTCAAGGGCGTTCAGTTGTAGGGCAGGTATCTTTATCTCAAAACCACAACCTGTTCCATTTGTTCATGACAGAAGACTGCGCAAAAACAAAGACTCCGCCATATGACCTCTTGAGTCTCATAGCTGATGCATGTTCTATCCGAAATCCGGTCCATTACTCGCTTTTATGTACTCTGTTAAGCAATTCGAATCTGGAAGAAATTTATTCTGTCTTTTCCCATAGAGGTCTTCATGTACCAGGCATTGTCTTTGGTAGGTTCTTTATATTATACTTCGTCGTTCGGAGCTGACCTTCTTAAGACAAATTACATAGCAAAGTATCGAGGGGTGGCTTATTGCGAATCCCTCGCCCCCGATTAACAGCGTTTAACGACCAAGGAAGATCTTTCCGAGGAATGTCTGATATCACATGCTTCACTTCTGGCATTGGCGGTGGAGGTGGTTTGCCCAATTATCGGGATAGACGTTTGCCGATCGCGAACGCTAAATCAAATCAATCTCGAGGCGAAGCGGACGACTTCGGCTACTTTACATGCCAACCTGATGAATTGAGAGGCTGGGGCGACCTACAGCATCTAGGCGAGCATATGGTATGTTTTTGGCTCACCATACAATACTGATAACTGATAGAATTTAGGTATCCAAAGTCTTACGAGCTAATCTGGGACAGGAGTATGACCCTGAAAGACACTGGACTAGCAAACTACGTACAAGGTCTGGATATTCACATCCCGTCACAAACCTAGCAAACGCTGCATCGTTCACCATTTCAGACTCAGAAACTTCAGAGCTAATAACGCGTTTCATTATCCAACAAGGGCAGTCCAAGACACCTAATTGGAAACAAGAACTACAAGAAGCTTCGCCAGTTTATCATCTGGACGTAGTTGTTAGTGGAAGGGGACGAACCTCAATGTTTGCGATTTCTTCATGTCAAATCCAACGAGTATGCTATGAGAACCGTTCAAGACATCAACTGGCTAACTTCCTAAAGATCAGAAATTTGCGAATGCAATGTACCGCACTAGAGCCAAATAGAAGCGTTCCTGTGCTTGTTCAAGTGAACGATGATTACTCGGCCGAGGAATCGTCTATTGACATCTACGTTGACCCATGGTTCTTGCTTGACTCAAACTCATTGGTTTTAGAGGAGGAATGGCTATTTCGAGGAGCAATCCACGAAGTTCATGCACAGCCTGGAAAGAAGCGATTGAGAACTGAAAGACTCACCGTCCCATGGAGGGTACCGGTTGGCGCCGAATCAAGTCGTAACAATGGAATGACTCTACGCAGCTCGAGGAATCAAGCAGAGTATCCCTACGCGACTCTAAGTCCCGGGAATACTCGTCTTCTTTATCTTTTGCCCGGAGAGATGGGTGATCAGCTGCACGGTGTAATAGTGCAAGTTCCTCATGACGGGACGGAGACTTACAGTGCCGTATCGTACGTATGGGGCACGGGACGACGAACTCAGAAAATAATGACTCCAGATGGTCTCGTTCGAATTACAGTATCATTAGCTTCATGTTTGCGACATCTACGGCACAAAAGCGAGCCAGCCTTACTCTGGGTAGATGCTATCTGCATTAATCAGAGCGACAACGAGGAGAAAGCGCAACAGGTTCGCATGTTAGCCACTATATTCCAGAGAGCAGTAGCCGTTTACGGATTTGTGACATCCTCGAAGATGAGCGATGCCGTCGTTGAGATGTTGATGCAAGTACGAGCTAAAGCAATTCAACAAGAGATATGTATGACGTCGAGAACCCGGCCGAAAGCAACAAACTCCCAGACACCTGAACCTGAATCTTCTGCAGGCGAAGACAAGGTCACGGATGATGGAAACCGGTTAAATTTAGACCAATGGCCTAAGGATTTGCCGACAGTCCCCATGTCTTGGAGTAAAAGGTCTATACCCCTGATTACCGACGATATCTGGACTGCTGTTGGATCCTTCTTCGCAGATTCGTGGTTTCGACGAGCATGGATTATTCAGGAGACAGTAGCAGCACACAAGCTCCGACTCGTGAGTGGCAGATGGGTCGTTGACTGGAATGATCTAAGTCACGCCATGGAAATTGTTGATCGCGAAGTCCTGGTATCCGGCCCTGATTTTTCTAAATTACGCTCAACCTGGGGTCCTTTTATGTGTCTAGCGGCGCAGCGGGAGTGGGAAGAAAGAAACTCACGCTGGTGTCTCTTGGTACTCCTTGAAAATTACAGGCACGCTCAATCAACGCTAGCTCGAGATCGCCTTTTTTCATTGCTAGGGTTAGCTTCCGACGGAAACGACGCGGCATTTGAGCCGGATTATTCAAGCCCTCTTAGAGATATCCTGCTGAGATTTGCTCGTGTCTTCATTCGACAGGGGAAGGGCATGCAGTTGCTCTATCGTGCTGGTCTAACAGGCAACTGTTTCCCGTCTTGGATGCCAGACTGGACAGTAGAACGGCCCAGCAGTATTTCGGACCCTTTAAATGGTGGTATGCTGTTTTCAGCGTCCGGATCGCAGCATTCCAAGATGACGTGTGCCCCAGATTCAGACGAATTAGTTGTCGAGGGTTACGCCGTGGACACGATTGAGAGGGTTAGCGAAGCTTCGAACCTTGAAAAGGAATGGCGAGACTATTTCAGAGAGATTGACGAAATGATCGAATCTTTGGGTTTGGATCCGAACTCTAATTTGGCTACAGAGTTAAAATGGAGAGTGCCAATTGCTGGCGCGGAACATCCCACAGTTGCAGTGCCTGGAGACTTGGACATGGAAACCTCATACAAAGCACTGCAGAAATTTCTCGTTGTCAGACAAGACCAAGCTCGGGAGAATCTTAGGAGTAGTGGCAAAGGTAATGCTTCAGATAATGTCGCTATTATCCACCGGTCTGATGCAAACCGAATGCGAGAGCAAAGTTCTATCTACATTTCCGCACTGAAGGATCGAGTTAGTGGCTGGAGGTTTATTGTGACGGAAAAGGGGTACACCGGGATTGCTCCTCCGTCTGTTCGAAAAGGTGATACTGTCGCTGTAATGAAGGGGGGTTGTGTGCCATTTATTTTACAACCAAGTAAGGACAGACAAAGAGCTTTCAGGCTGGTTGGTGAGTGTTATATCTATGGAATTATGAATGGCCAAGGTTTAGTATTAAATGGGGTGTTAGAGACTGTATTTTGTATTTTTTAAAACTCTCAGGATGTTATTTTATGTTATATTACAAAATAATACAGTAATATAAAGAAAACGTTACTTATAGCAGTTTATAATAAATATCTAAGTCTATAACGTGGTTAAGAGGTGATTGGATTAATTAAGTAAATAGACCACCCTTCTACATACCCTAGGTATCATTCACAGACGATTTGGGTCAAATCGTACACCAAAATGGGGTTGCGGGGTTCTGAAATTTGGTCCAAATCGTCTTGGTCGAAGTCGGCTAGCTGATTGGCCCAAAATAACCCCAACCCCACACTTGGGGTTAGCTAGCGTCAGCTTGGGGTTAGCTTGGGGTTAGCTAGCATCAGCTTGGGGTTAGAGCAGTTTCAAGGTATAGGTCTCCCAATCAACAGAAAAAAGCAATAAGAATAACAAGACTACTAACCTAAGAACTATTAAGAGGCGATTCATCAACAATCGGCTACCAAAATGGATAATTTCGCTTAAACTTTCTCGCTCAATCGTTGCATGCTGAGACGAGTAGCTGATTGGGTAAAAATTACCCCAGACCCACACTTGGGGTTAGCTAGCGCCGACTTGGGGTAAACGCAACCTTAAGACTCTATTATAACTATTCCCCCTTTAATGTAAGTTAACTTTAAGCTACTAAAGAAATTAGTTAGTATTTGTATGCCTGTCCTCTCGTCGAAAGTTATAAGAGTAGACTATGGTTTTTTATAGAGTTTATAATATAACAGAATTAGAATTCAATTGTCTCTCTATAGATGCTTAAACGGCCTCTTAACTGTTTTGCCATTCTTTTGTAGAGTAGAGAGAGCTCTACCCCACCGGGTAGAGTCGGTAGAGTAGTGGGTAGAGCTCCCTCTACTACAATGCCCAAGTATGCCTGTGTGGCTTTGCTGCTATTACACTTGATTGTCAGATTTATCAATTCCTATTCATGATTGGTAGCACGATGTCAATTCTTGCCCGTTGGAACATTTGACCCGAGTGGCGTTTTTTAGAAAGGTCCAGACCGTCATTTGGCGGTTCCTTACAGCTGACACAGCCTCACAAGGCATCTTTCAGGCCTTTATATAAGTTCATCTATCTCCCGCCTCCAAAATATCTACAATTGTTGTTCTCCCAGAAATGTCAACATGAGCACCTCTTTCCTCAAATCCAAGCCTTCGACACCCGCAAAAGCCCCGGAAAACGATGACGACTCCGAAGCTGGCGAGGTTTGTTGGTGGTGCGGGGGCGGTGTCCTGTTACCAAGGCTCACCAGCAAAACCGACCAGAATTGCGACGTCTGCAAAAAGATCAACATACTAAATTTATTTACGCATAGCCGCGATGATTATTCACCGGACAAAAGGGCCAAGGTGGAACTAGACTGGGTCGACAAGCTCGCTTCTCATCCCGATTGTCCCCTTTGTCGCCTTGTCGTCCATTGCCTCCGCGAGACCTACCAACACCGGCTCCCAGATACATTCTGGAAAGACGGAAAGATTGACGGCAAAAGGGTCAAATGCTTTATCAAAAGTATTTTGCCAGCGGACCACAACTTTGAAGGGCCCACCGCATTTGGATCTCTCCTCGTCGTTACTGAACCTGCGCTCAGTATATCCCTACAGGAAAGTCAAGGCCTATCAGATACAACACAAGTGAAATTGCCCCGGAGTGTGCTACTTTCCGAAGGCTGCTTAGAGCAAAGACACAGTTTTGGAGGAATCAAGAGACGTCGTCTATGGCCCGATGTCGACCTTGACCTGGTCAAGTCGTGGATCAACGAATGCGAGCGAGGCCATAGGCAAAAGCAGCCTCAGAAACAACTGCCAGCCTTTGTTCGAGTTATCGATGTCCAAAATGGCTGTCTCATCAGCGCCCCTCCACACTGTCGCCATGTCACCCTCAGCTACGTCTGGGGAGGACCCCAAAGGTTTGCACTAACAGCAGCCACCAAGGATGAATTACATCGTCCAGGATCACTGTCCTCGACTCGTGACGATATTCCGTGGACTATTCGAGATTTCCTCACTGTGGTATCAGGTCTAGGCGAGCGCTATGCCTGGGTCGATTCACTCTGTATCATCCAAGATGACCAGGACGACGTCCGGGAAAATGTCCAGGCAATGGGTGTGATCTATGAGAGCGCCATCCTCACTGTGGCAGCCGCGTCATCAATCAACGCAAACTCGGGACTCGCTGGTGTAAGACTGGGAACGCGAAGACTTGTACCAGGCCGAGAGGTTATCGATCGTATGGCTATCGGGGTTCCGCTTCCACCTCTTGATGAGGTTATCAAGTCCTCGACGTGGAACTCCCGGGTCTGGACGTATCAGGAGAGCATCCTCTCACAGCGAACGCTGTACTTTACCGACAGCCAAGTCCACTACAAATGCACATTGGGATGCACTGCTTGCGAAGAGACTTGGGAGGACGCTTATAGAGGGACAAATTCATCTGAAAAAGAAATAGACGCCAGACTGCGCTCGTACGAACCAAAAATGCTTGCAAGGACAACGGCACAAGATGTTCATAAAGGTGGTCGTACTAACTTCGGCTGGTGGTGGCATCACGTGGAAGCCATGTCTTCGAGAAAAACAACAATGGCTAAGGATCGTTTCCACGCCCTTGAAGGTACTCTATACCGATTACAAAGTTTGTTTGATGACCATGAGTTTGCATGGGGATTACCTACTTCGGCACTTGACATCGCTCTCCTCTGGCGGCCATCGGGTACTTGTGTCCGCAATGCCGCAATTGACAACTCTGGTGTCCAGCTTCCAAGTTGGTCGTGGGTCGGCTGGACGGGTAAGATCAATTATCGGATCTGGAACATCTGCGAATGCTCCCACTCGCTTGTGTCTTGGATTGACATGACCAAGACGGGCCCAGCAGAACAGCGAAGATTTGATTCACGAACTTGCCGAGCACCTTCACAGAAGTGGCTTGACGAAAATGGCTGGAAGAGATTCAAGAACCATGAAGCACCCAGCTTCGGATTCTACTATGCCAAGGATGAACCAGACAGCATTCGCTACATCCATCCAGTAGCGTTTGAAAAGGATGATGGGCCGGTGAGAGCAGTAGATAAAGCGACAGGAGAGCTCAACTTCTTCGCTCAGTCTGCTAAATTCTCTATACCTCCATCCCATATCCAAAAGATAGCCCAGGCCGACTTGGAGCTCGATATGGACTACAGTGGACGACATTTGTGCTTGTTTGATGAGGACGGCCATGTTGCTGGAGTTGTCCTTGCCGATCCAGAGATCCTCCTGTCGTTGAACCAAGATACATTTGAGTGCATCGCAATAGTCAATACAACCCTTACTCGCGTCGAATGGGATCAATGCTTCATCGACGAAGAAGATCGGTTCCGGCACCTCGTTGAGTGTCCCATTATCGAGGAAGACCCCTCACAGCCTACAGGGCTGTCTGAACTACCGACTATGGATAAGAACGCCCATTGGGACTTTTATGAAACGTGCTTACATGAAAAGGAGGTTGTGACCTGCCCATATTATGACCTCAGTAATACGGAAGGGCGGTATTGGGTTAGTCCCTTTCGGTCAATTCACCCTATAGCCGGACCATTTCCTTTCGACCCTAGATACTATAGCACATGGAGACCTTGGCCTTTGAATGAGGTGTTGCTGGTATACAGGCAGGGAGACATTGTGTATCGCATCGGAATTGGGTACGTGCACTATGATGCATGGCAGCCAGCGGCAGAAGAGAAGCATATAAGATTGCGTTAAGAGATCAACTAAATGCATTTTCTAGTATTATGTTAGTTAATCTTAAACCTATAGTATTATTATAGTATAGAGC
>JAPHDB010000303.1:0-61007 GCA_030772735.1 Fusarium sp. MBC 181 | reverse complement strand
ATTATATATTCTTTATATTATTTACCGATTTTAATCTATTAACAGTTTCCTTAAGGTTACTCTACATTTTATTTACTTTATTAGTCTCTTTTAGATTCTGCCGACCTATACCGCTTTTACGTTAAAAAGTATCCTACATTAAATTTTCATTAAATTGTAGTAATGTTTCCCGCTCTTTAGCAACGCAATATTAACAAAACAATACAAACCCCAGAATATGCCTACGTTACCGAAGCGATACAATAGCATCGATGAATATGCGAAAGATTCTGTCGAATTCATCAACACGCCATTAGTCCGCCTGATTACTGGGGGTATCCACGTCAACGACTCACTCATCTACAAGGCCTGGGACGTCCTGCCTAGTGACTGGACATCCTGGTGGACATCATTTCCAGATCATCGCATAGCCCAACAAGACTTGATAGACAGTATTGAAGAGTCGGGACCTTCAATCGCGGCAAATGGCGAGATAGATGAAGCCCAGCGACATCGACTCCTCCCAGGCCGGCCAGAGTCGCTGTCTAAGTGGCTTGAGAGCATACAGTCACTTGCCCTCCCGCGAGATCAGCGACTTGGCAAGGTCATAACCCTTCCAGAGATTCTATCAAGTCGTATGAAGACCAAAAAGATTGCAGAAGTATCAACAGCCGCAGCATACATCCACAACGTGTGCCAAACCAACAACATAACCCACGTT
This sequence comes from Fusarium sp. MBC 181, assembly GCA_030772735.1. Taxonomy (NCBI): domain Eukaryota; kingdom Fungi; phylum Ascomycota; class Sordariomycetes; order Hypocreales; family Nectriaceae; genus Fusarium; species Fusarium sp. MBC 181. The sequence continues at coordinate 60,307 of JAPHDB010000303.1, read as the reverse complement.
ATTGACATGGGCTCGGGCCAAGGGTACCTCTCAATCTCCTTAGCTTACCTCTTCCCGGAACTACACGTGTTAGCCATCGACGGCAGCGAGTCCCAGATCGTAGCCTCAAAAGCCTGCGCCGATAGTCTTGGCATTCCTGAAAGCAGAATTCAGCATATGCGGCGCTACATCGACGGCACGCCACCTTTGGCAGATGAGATAGCTGCCTGGGCCGGAGGGGAAAGGTGTATGCTCGTCGGCCTCCACGCGTGCGGGAATCTCTCTGACCATATGCTACGGTACTTCACCACTGTCCCGTTCATTGTGCGTCTGGGTGTCGTTGGATGCTGCTATAATCACATCGTCCCGCGTTCTGCCACTTATCCTGAGGGATTTCCCATCAGTGCAAAGATGCGAGAGACAAACGTATCCTTGAGTAGTACGGCGCTTATGACGGGTTGCCAGGCTCCAAATAACTGGGAAAGGGCGGATCCAAGCAAAGAAGAGTCGGTGTACTCCAAAAGGCGCTTCTACCGAGCCTTGTTAGAGAAGATCTTCCACGATAAAGGAATAGAACTTGACAAGGAGGACAGGCCGACGTGGGGTGTGTTAAAAGGAGATATGGCTAGCTTCAATGCGTTTGCACGCAGAGCAATGAGGTGCCTCGACGTTGACGAGAGTAAGATCAGCGATGCCGACCTGGTAGCTTATGAGGAAAGGTATCAAGGATATGAAGGTAAAGTGGCGATTCTCTGGACGCTCAGTGTCCTGTGCTGCAAGGTTATCGAGAGCGTAATTGCTCTTGATCGATACTTGTTCTTGACAGAGAATGGGGGGCAATGTGTTGATATTATACCGATCTTTAATTATAAAATATCTCCACGGAATTTAATGCTTATAGCTAACAAGATATAAATACATACTTTGTTACTAAGCTTCATTTAAGTAACTCAAATAACAGAACAATTGGGTAGATTTTAGGGACTTATCATTTTATTCTTTTGTTATCCTCAGTTGAATCGATTTGTCCCTGGTCTCAAACCTGTTATCTGGGCAAATTAAGTGCATGTTAACAACCGGTACATAGTTATCTACATCGCATCTGTGAGTAGCCCCTTTGTAGCTTGTAATTACTCAAGAAGTTCAAACACATGGATGCCATAAATCATAGGCAGTACTTTTCATGCATCCAGTAACTACCATCTCCTGAAGTGAAGAGTCCAGACCTCGCCAGATTCCAGATTGCAAACCATATTATCCGTTCTTGGACTAGGCTGGAGTTGGAGGATCAGCTAGTCCAAGCTAGGGAGTTTTATAAGGATGTCTCCGCTCTTTGGTTAGCCGAACGATCTCGACAAATAACATTTGGTCTCCTCTCGGACTACTCCACACGTTAATCCGAGCATCTCTGACTCGACAGCGTCGGTAGTTAGGGACGGAGAGTTAAAATGCAGATAGAGCATTATTGCCGCCTATCTTTCGGCGGTTAGAAGTGAGGAGAGAGCTTGGGGTCATGAGGGGTAGATTGCCGCCCCTCCACGACACTTACCGACAGCTGACTGATCACGACGACCACTAGAAAAGAGTGCTTAAAAAGCTCTGTCTCGTCTCTGGCGTATCTCAACTTTGCACCTTGGAGCCCGTCACTTCTTCCATTCGACCAATCACTCGTCCATTACCTCATCCTTCAAGCTGACTATGTCACCCACGAAGGAGCAATATAAGCACCCAATCAATGCCTGGGGAAGGCCAGGCGGGCTTGTCGAGAAGCCTGGATATTATATCGACAAACCAGAGATCTGGGTTTACTGCGACAAGTTCTCATATGACACCAAAGAGAACAGTCAAGTCAGCGTCAAGGTGCATACCACGGAAGCCACTTTTGAGCTCGAAGTAATTCGCGACGGCTTCAAACCAGAGACTGTCTTCACTCAACAAGATATCCCAGGCAAGAAGCAGGAGACTCCAGCAGAGTCGTACAAAAATGGGTGCAATTGGGAAGAAAGCGTCTCGTTGGATATCTCGTCGTATTCTCCCGGTTTCTATCTCGTCATCGCAAGGACCGTCGTCCCAGAATCCAGCCATCCTATTGAGGCAGAAGGCTTCTTTATTGTAAAGTCCTCTGAAAGGAATGTTAGTGATTCCAAATCACAAGCCGACTTTGTCCTCATCCACACAACTAGCACCATAATGGCCTACAATGATTGGGGCGGTGCCAATCACTACCGTGGTGTAGAGGATGGAGGCTGCAACGAAACCCCGTCACCATTTTCATCTCGAGACCGCCCATTATGTCGAGGCATGCTTCGACTCCCACTTGGAGCTCCAAGAGAGGGCAATGGACAGTGGGTTCCAGCACCCGGAGAGCCTCCACGATACCCAGCTCTCGAATGGTCATATATGCATGGGTACTCTCGCCATTACGCTGATGCGGGCTATGCCAGTTACGAGCGGCCTTTTCTGGTCTGGGCAGAGGAACAAGGATACAAGGTTCATCACCTAACGCAGCATGACCTACATCACGAAGCCGATTGCCTGGATGGCTATAAACTCGCTGTCATTGTCGGTCATGACGAGTATTGGACATGGGAGATGCGCGATGCCATGGATGCTTTCATCGATCATGGTGGTCGACTAGCTCGCTTTGCTGGTAACTACGCCTGGCAGGTCCGCTTCGAACAAGATGGAGAGCTGCAGATTTGTTACAAGGATGCCACCCAAGACCCTCTATTCGGAAAGAACAACCAACGTGTCAGCACGCTTTGGGATTGGGGCCCTATCCAGCGACCGGGAGCAGAGACCATGGGGCTTACAGCAACGATGGGAGGTTATACATGCTATGGTTCCGCTACATCACGTTGGAGTGGTGGCTTCCAAGTGTTCCGTCCGAAACATTGGGCTCTAGAAGGCTCTCATCTAGATTACGGTGACCTTTTCGGCTGTGACGCCAAGATAGCCAGTTTTGAGGTGGATGGATGCGACTATAATGTGCGCAAGGGACTACCATACCCAACTGGCGATGATGGTGCGCCGACAAGCATGGAAATCATTGCAACCTGTCCGGGTACATCTGGCGAGGAGGATCATTGGGAGGGAAAGCATCTTCTCAACGCCCCTGTCAGCGAAATGTAAGAGACAGTCCCATTCCTCTGTATGAGTTGGTTTTTCTAACAAGATGATAGTTTGGACATTCTAAAGGGTATGCATGAAGGGTTTGAGATGCCGGAGTTTCTGAAAGATCGTCAGTATACAGCTGGTGTAGTGGCATCTTTCACACGTAACAAGGGAGAAGTATTTGTTGCAGGGACTTGTGAATGGGTTCATGGATTGATAAAGAAAGATTTCTTTGTCGAAACCATCACACGGAATGTACTCAAGAGATTCATATCTAGTAACTAGATCACTAAATTTGACACGCTAGAACAAAAGTCCTATTATAGCATGGAGAGAGACAATATTGTAAAGGCTCAGTATGTAGTAGATACGTAAATCTATATTAATTGCTATCGTAAGGTAACTATACGACAGACTTGATAATCAGTAATGACCAGACCCTGCCTGCTATGTCATATCTCCATTTTAGTTCTTAATCTCGAAAGTTTCGTGGGTGGTCTCATGCTTTTCGGTACGGCTGACGAGCGGCTTCAATCCAGGAAGGGCAACGACAGTGATAGCAAGCGCCATCTCGACCATGCTGAGAGGGTCTGAAAATCATGTTAGCGTCTTGTTGGTGGGCCCTGGATTTGTGAGAGATGAAGACTTACAGACAAGGTTGGCCTGACCAGTTCCGACCTTGAGAGTGATGAATCGGACAATGGTGGTGCAGATGGTAAGAGCTCCAAGAACAAAGGTGACAGTGACTCCGGTAGAGGACTTGAGGACGCCTTGGACAAGCAGGATCAGAGGAAGGGCGTAAACAGCAAAGTAGCAAGCCAGGTTCAGAGTGAAGTTCAGAATGAAGGGCTCAGGTGCGTAGAAAACACTGCAAGCGCCCTCTTCTTGCGACCATTGAACGGAGACATCCTTGCCACAGAAGAAGGTATCGTCAAAGAGGATGACCAGGTATGAGATGCAGACAAAGGCAGTGATGCCATACAGGGTCTTGCGCATAGCGGAGCTGACACCGTTCGAGGGGAGGAAGTAAGCCCAGTAAAAGGCCAACATGCTGAGCTTGGGGAAACCCATTCCGAAGTCGTAGAAGTAGTTGGAAGCAAACGAGATCTGAATGCAAATGTTAGTTGTGATTCTTTTAGTTGTGGATGGGGACTGCCTTACCTTGGATAGCTTGACTGATGTTTCGTACTTGTCCAGAACACCCATCTGGTAAGTGAGTGTATCACAGATGATGAGTGCAAGAGCATTGAGTGCTGAAACGATCAACAGCCAATCCGATGTATCGAGCTTCTGACGGGCGCGGAAGAGGCGAGCGTAGATCCGGGCGCCGACAAAGACGTACGCCATTGCCAGTAGGATCCATTCCGAGATCTACAAGTATGTAAGCAATCAACCAGTGGAGAATGTCACAAGCCAGAGACAACTTACCATACAGTCCTTGCCAGTGATTTCGAACGCCATCTTGAAGGTTCGTGGTCTCGTGGACTGGAGTATGAAGGTAGAGAAAAAGAGAGAGAGCGAGGAAGGATGCGGATTAGCTTCTAACATGCAAGACACATTGGACTTTTATTTCAAGCACTTTAAGTTCTGGACGCCACATGGAAGAAAAAAAGAACCCACTTCGGTTGCAAAATTCATCTGCAACGCATGAAATGTAACACAAAACGGTCCCTGGAGCATTCGTGGCGTGATTTTATCCGCTGCAAGTGTGAGGCACATAGTCAGACGAGGACCAACACCAATAACCAACCAGTGTCAGATCAGAAAATGAAAAAAGAAGCAATTTTAGGACGCAACGGCTTTTCAGGGGTTTACGAAGATAAAACTGGGGATGCATGGGACACCCTTGAAGAAATGTGAAATTGAAGCTGAGTGATTGGTTCGCGGCTTCTTGTCCGTAGACACCGTCAAGCCCAAAACAAACCCTGCACCAACATCGCCAGGGTGGTAGTAATTGAGACGAGACGTTGCATGTGTTGGTTGGGAGTCTCAATTTGCAGCAGTGCAGAAGAGAGGCAGAGTTTGGTTTATACACCAATGACCGACTACATGGCCCTCGTGGACGGAGATTATGCTTAATTCAGGCTTCCACGCCACATTATGAACCCTGAAGAGATTGACAGTTGTGGAATTGATCGGAGGGAAATTTACTTCTTCTTTTTAAACAGATCGACCAGGTAGCGTCTATTCATTATGGGTCTTAGCTACTGTACATGTGTCAAATCCCATTTCGTGCAAGAGTACCAATCGCATGTCGTTTATATCCGGCTGCTTCCCAACAAAGTTCTTCCGTTGCATCCACACTTTTGCTCCTTCTGACAGGCGATCAATACTATTTGGGAAAGCTCCCGTCATTCCGGTCCTTCCCCGTCCCCTTCCCTCCTTCCGCCCCCTGCCAATCCTCGTCTTCTCGCCGCTGGTAAGTCACGCTTACGCGGGCCGACTTGTAAATCCCATGAAGGTTTGTCAGCTCCACTTCGCTACCGGAGTCCTCCTCGGCGACTGCTGCCACACGCGCAGTGTTTCCGTAGCGCTCACCATGGCGATCTCGGCCACTTGAGAGCTTATTGAAGTGACTCGCAGAATTGACTGTGGTTGAATGTTTGTGGTAGCCAGACCCCGTCTGCGATGTTCCTTGTTTTGTAGAGCGTAGACCAAGGCCGTGTAGAAGAGATTTCAGTGCTGGCAGTGACACTACGACAATGGCGGCTGCAAGCTCAGTCATTGATAGAACGTCTAAGTGGGAGATGTAAGTAACAGTGGTCAATGCGGTTGGAAGCGACAGCCAAGACTTACAAACATTGGTCCATGCGTGAATCACATCAATTGTGACAAATCTGGCAATACTTGCTCCGAGCGTGATGATCCCCGATGCAAAAATTGCCACCAGACCCACCTTGTACCGTCGGCTGAGTTGAAGTCCAAAAAGAAGAGGGAAAGGAAGTGCAAAGACTAAATCGATGTGTTAGTATGAGTAGTAGATGCTGAGAAAGTGAGGCATACTAAGAATATCAGAGACAAGATTCATTCCCCAGTCAATGCGGAAAACGACCTTTGAAGCATAGGTGCTACAGTCTCCATCGGGATCCCAATTGACAGCCACGTTGGAACCGCACCAGAAGGTATCGACGAAGACGGTCGTGACCATGAACATTCCTGTCAATGCCGTCGTTACATAGAGACATTTGCGCAGCGTAGGAAGCGTCGCTGGGATGAGCTTGAAGTAAAGAGCCAGCAATGCCAGTTTGGGTAGGTAGATGCCCGTGTCGTAGAAGTAGTTCCCAGCAAAGGTAATCTTGGCCAAAGCAATTCTCGTTTCCATGGGTTGTGGTGGCGCGCTGGGATCATATTCATTCATTCCTCCCAGCTTGTAGGCGGCGGTGTCGGTACCAAACAAAGCAGCGGCGTCGAACCATGATGCGACGAGAAACCAGTCACTTATCGTGAGGCTTGAGTGTTGACGGATCGTTCGAAGGGTCAATCGAGCAAGGACAAGGAGTGATGCTACCGCAAAAAGCACGGCCTCGATGGGCTGCGAGATCGATCATGGTTAGCAAGCGAACATGATCTAGGAAAGGATTTGCAGTCGAAGGTTCCATTCAACTTACCACGACGGCCTCTTTGGCAACGCCAGGCATGGCGTATAAAAAGCGAAAAGCAAATTGAGCAAAGAGTGTTTTTAAATAAAAAGAATGGACGTTGGTGACAACTTTACGACTAACGAATATGGGATTGGCGTCAATTAAATCTAAAAGCCTCTCCCGCCTCGTCTGACATACATGAAGGTAGTTTGTGGCACGTCAAACGTCAACTAGGAGATTAAGTTCTCATCGGCACAATTATCCTACGACATGAGGGCTAGAACGGCAACCCTTATGAGAGTTTGTAAGGATCTTCTGTCGACAAAGACCTGGGTTCGTACCACACCCATTTGGTAATTTGCCTACTCCGGACCTTCTCTGACACGGAAATATGCATCTGGCTCAAAGTTGTTAGCACCAGGGGAACGAGATGCCGATGCAGCTGCTTCGACAGTATGGTTGGCCCGTATCAGTCCTTCTGCAAAATGGTAGAATGCAAGGCACATGCTGCAAGTGGCCGGAATCACTCTGTTCAATCCTGTGGCAATGGGGAGAGGCAGGGATCACGAAACAGCCTGTAAGGAGGAGTCAATTCTTTCAGACAATATTACTGGTTGGCCCTGGGAAGGATCCAATGCCTCGTAATACGCAGCCGATTTCTTTTTTCGGCCCTTTGAGACAAGTTGGTCCCTTATTAATTGAGTTTATGCATCTGCGGCACGGTTACGGGAGAGTTGCTCCCGAATTACGAGTCCCAACAGAAGGACATTGCGGTAGTATTTGGCTAATTGTACCATCAAGATCTTTGGTAGGGTATTTCGGAGCGAGTCCCCGAAGGGATCGACCCGACCGAGAATCCGGCAGAAAGTTGATCCCTGCAGAAACGCTGGGAAAAGATGAGCTTGGCATAGCAGATCAACTGGGGCAGAACAGGGTTACAGTACGGAGGATCCTCGTTTAGCTCTGTCGTGCCGCTCTTGCCGAGCTGTGGAAAGTGACATGATTATCGTGCCAGTCGAGAAAAAGAAAGTCTATTAAAGGAAAAGTTTCAGTATTTTCAGCTGAAAGCCTGATGAAACCTCACTTGAGAAACAGACTGGGCTTAAAAAGCAAAACTCGTCCGATTGAAAGAGCGAGATAAAAAGCCGGAGGAGAAATGGAAACATGCAGTTCGGGCACTCCCACTGAAATAAGTAATAAGTTTTGAGTTGAGACCAACGGGGATTGAAGGAGCGGAGGGACTTTTGAGTTATAATACATGTTAGTATAGGTACCGGGCTCGGATAAATAATCTTACTTTTTCCGGGACAGCCCCTGTAAAGTCTTGGACGTGTCCCGAGCTCCAGATCAGGACAGACATCAAGACGGAGATATAGAAGACAATTGATCAAAATAATGTGTGTGCTATTGCGTTGCAGTCCCGATTCTCAAAGATATGTTTCAATATGTAGGTCTGAGTCATGATATAGAGGACCCATTGTCTGTTAAGCTAGCCTGGAATAAGACAACAATCTAGAGCAAATTCACGCACAAAGCATCAAACAGCATTGGTACTAATCCACATGTGTCGGACGAAATTTAATTTAGCGAGCTCATTTTGAAAACGTTCAGACTTAACCACAAACTTCATTTAGTGCAGAATGTACTTTAGTCCAGGTCTCCAAGTCAGTCTCGCTGTTAACGTTGTTTTGCTAAGGACCTATAGGGTAATACCCAGCGCGACTTAGGGGCCCTTTTCTTATCTGCTCTTATCTTATCAAACAACATCCAACGGTCGCGCCGCACAGACTCATGAAATCGGGTAGAACCCGCAGCCCACAAATGCAGTCATTTGGTGGCGTCTGTGGCTGAAACGAGAGACGTCTTCTGGGAAATGCTCCTCTGGTATTTCCGGTGTATTACCAACCGATTGACCAACAGAAAAGTGCATATCGGGTGGCTCGACATTACGGTTCAAGATCCCATGAGTTCGAACGGTAGTGCATTGTCAGTAACTTATTGTAGGTGTCCTCTCGACGCAAGGAGGTAAATTTAGATAAATGATAATTGACACAGTTACTTATCATTATGAGAAGATACTGCATTGTGCGATAAGCGTTTAAACTGAAGCCTTGTGCCTCAAACGGATTCAATAGGGATGAGTTTGCAAAGCAATAACCTCTCCAACGAATACGTGGTCCTTCACAGTAAGATGAAGTTTCTTACTAAATTAAAAACCATTACATTACCCATAGGTCTTGCTAGTAAATCATTATATACCCAGTCCACGTTGCCCAGCATACCTCGCAAACTCCTCATCCTTCTCCAGCTCAGCGAAGCATCTCTCCTCAAGACCGAAACAAACCTCAATACCCTCATCCTCACCAGCGCTCCGTATCCCCGCTCCCGTCGGCAGAACAAAGAAGAAGCCTTCAAAGCTGGGATGCGGCCACCTCAATGCCGCAGGTGTTCCAAATCCAAAGTCGTGCTTTTGATACGACTTCATCGTATGCCAATCAAACACCATACAGTCAAGGCCAAGCACCCAATGCATATCCAACTCGGACCATTGAAGGGTAGGGGCAGCGGCAGCGTATTTGACAAGATCGGCTAGATACTCGGGGTTGACTGAATTAGTACTTTCTCGGACTCTTCTTGCAAGAACGGGTAATGTTGTTTCCAAGTCACCGAGAACCTCGGCAACAGTCAGCCTTTCTGACTGTGGCATGGTAATGGCTGTGCCGATGTATCGATCCGAGATAGGCCAGCCAGTGCGACCGCGACCATTCACAGCATGGACAGCTTTTGAAGGAGCATTAGGGTCAGGCTTCAGCAGCGATGATTTGGCCCGCACAGTTGCACGCCACATAATAGATAAGATTGAATCGTAGGTAGATATCCAAGTCCCTGGCTCTAGTCCAACGCTGCATTGAGCTTTGAGAGTTTGCAGCTTGCTCTTGGGAAAGTGCCAAATACGTGTTTTCACTGCTGGCATCTTGAAGTCGGCGGGAGGTGGAGTAGGAGGGCCATCACGAAGTTTCATGGTGGGGAACTTGGCTACAAGCCTCTCTTGTTCCTCGGAGGTGATCTTGGGCTTCTTCTGTAACGTGAAGATGTCGCGGGAGGGTATCTCAGCCTTGGATTCGCTGAGTCCATTGATTGACTCCCCTCTTGCAGCTTGAGATGCATGTTTCGACCAAATTGTTAAGAAGTTTTCGAAGCCTGGTCCATCGCAAACCTGATGAGTAATAGCAAGACCAATGATGATTCCGCCTTCAATAAAGGTGATTTGTGCTCCTCCGACTGGAGGTCCATTGACGGATGTGTCCAGGCCTGGAACGGGGAAGCGTGCACCAACAAATGCTTCTGGTAGAACCTTTGGCGCGTCAAGAACATGAACAGGAAAGTCGTGTTTGTCGAGAACAGAGAAGGAAGGGATATCATCTGTTATCGGGGTCTTGATATGCAGACTGAGTGAGGAACCTGCCGGCTTCTTCACCACAATGCGCTTCATGTCATTGTCAAAGTGCAAAGTTCCTATCGTCTAGCATAAGTAACTTGGTGAGACTTGCATCCTGAGTAGCTTACCTGTTAAGATCGGATAATCTGCGAGGGCTCGCTCCAAACCAACGACCAGTCTGTTGATGATGGTGTCCCTCGGTGTGTTCTGTGGCAGCTCGAAAATCTCAATCATATGCACGTAGAGCTTCGGCATGAGATGATCCAAGTCAGATAGCTGAAAGATCTCGTCCGGGGCATCTTTCCCAACCCCGAGGGGCCGTACGTTGATTTCTCGTCGATCAGTCATGCTGGCACAGTGTTTGTCAAAGTAAACAAGAAGGAAGAGAATTCCACGGAGGCGAACTTAAGTCTGTGACGGCTTTGAGTAACAGACGAGGCGATAAGGATTAGTGTCACGAGATGCGGCCGTATCGTTAACCAATAACAAATGATCCGACCTTGTATTTGTGCTACGGTTATTATAAAACTGTGTGAGAATCGAACATGCTTAAGAGCTACGGATTGGAACGTTCTACGAAGGATTCACTGATATCGGCCCATTTCTTAGGGGAACGAGCCATGCCAAGATGGTGCGAGCAGAAAACCCTTGACCCTGGTACAGAAGGGTCATGTGCCTCTTTGAACCTGCGCGAGCGCTGCAATCCATTAAACCACAGCGGGCCTGCATTCTATCATGCTGGGAGACGTGCATTCTGCATTTTTCTAGACTGTAACTTGCATCAATCAAGAGAATGCTGCTTTCACTGTCCCGAGCGAAACGTCTCCAACGAAATGGATATCCACTCTCTAGTGGCGGACCACGAACCCGGAAACCGGTAGGATTGCAAGCGCACGAATAACGGAGAGTCCTTGTTTAAGCGAGTTTTGACAAAATTACAGGACAAGTTAGCGTCGGAAAAAAACAGTAAACTAGTGACGGGTGATTCTTGACTGGCGCAGATCTCAACTGCTAAACTCCTTCTCTGGAGTAAAGCCGCAGCCCTATATTCTCAGTCCAAGAGCTACTATGGTAGCATCGCCCGTAGTGCTTATCCCAGTGGAGACCATTATACTCAAACCTTCGTTGTTTGACAAGTTCAATAGCGATTGATCCTCCATTCTTCTCTGCATGGTTTGGTAAACACTGCATGTGGAAATCTCGTTCCCGGAAATATGGATCACTGTTGGCCGACACATGTTCGTCTGTAGGCTCATCTGCGGTGAGAAAAGCAAAACATTTTCTTCGTGACGCAAGGATCAATCGTACCATCTGCCCACGTTCTCAACCAAAGACCCGCCTACAATGGAACAAAGACCCACGAGAAGTCAATGCCTCCAGGGTCCCGACGCAGGCTTGGTAGGAACGGTTCCACGCGAATCCTTCGGGTCCGAACAGCACGCTGTATGGGTCGTTGGCGAAGAAGATTGTTTGAGAGTTGCTTTTTCGGACTCGCTTGAATAATGGAAATTTTTAATGCTCCATCGCTTGTATTGAAGGATTGTTTCTCGTAAGTTGAGCCATTGGCAACAGTACTCCGTACCCTTCTTGAAATGTGGTACCTGCAGCCAATGAGTCCTTGTTTGTCGAAATTATGGCCTGGTCAAGAGGCAGACAATCCCGTCACTGGCCTTGTTTTTACAGAACTTGCAACCTCACCACCAAAACAGATCATAAACCTTACACTGTTAACCTTATAGTTACCATCTTGTTGCGTAGCAATACGTCTGCCAGTATATATAACTCATAAAGGTCAATTCTACGACACAAAAACAAATGCACGGGGCGCGAAGACATAGTCCACCATGGTAGACGAGAGTGTACGATCTGTCACACTGGAGGGCTTCCCTCTAGCGATGACCACTATTGTTCTGGTATCCGTCGTTCTGGCTACAATTGCAGTTGCGTTGCGAGCGATAGTCCGGATGAAAGATGGTACTTTTGGACTTGACGATTGGCTCATTGTAGGAGCCGTGGTATGAACTACCCCCACCTTTGTGTACAATATGTGCTGACCTTGCAGGTAATTTACATCGCTGACACGGGTCTCGCCGTTCACGCGATCTCAGTCGGAATAGGCTCAAAAGACGAAAATCTCAACCCTTGGATGCAAGCCGAGTCACAGAAGTTTTACATCATTTGGATCACCGTTTACGTTGTCGCCGTCGCCCTGATCAAAACCTCCGTCTGCGTAACACTCAGAAGAATCGCAGCCAAGGCCGTTCCGATACTGCAATACTCCATCTGGGTTCTCTTTGCATTGACTTGGGCATCGTTCTGCGTTACATTCTTTGGCATTTTAACATTCTGTCGACCTGTCGAAGCCAACTGGAACACATATCTGGTATTGGAAGGCAAGGCTACTTGTGCAAGCACTGAAACCTTGATTGGAATCAGTCATACTAATACAGCCACAAGTATCGTTACTGATGTTGGCTGTGTTATTTTACCCGGAATATTGCTATGGAAAACCCAGATGCCAGTTAAAGCAAAACTGCAAGTCCTTGGGCTCCTTTCACTAGCCTCTGTGTAAGGTCTCCTATTCGGACCCAAACTGGCCCCAACTAATCCGTTACAGCGCATCAATTGCTACCGTCGCTCGGGCCCCGTTTATCTCGCATTACCGAGACCCGACCAACAATCTTAAATGTGCGTCTAGCGCTGTCACTCTACTCTGAACCTTTGATCTAACAGACAGCAGATTATATTGGCATGATTGTTTTGTTCTCCTGTGTAGAACTAGGAATAGGATGCATCGTAGCCTCACTCCCATCTCTACGCGTCCTTTACAAGCGAGCCTTTGGACGCGAGACCCAAGCATCGTCCGGAACCCCCAACGCGAATACCCTTATAACCATCGGTGGTGGAAGAATAGGCGATAGCGGTTCTCGGGGCCAGAAACGGGGCTTTACTAATCCCACCGACCGAGGGATCACATCTACCCACATTAATCGCGGAGAGAGCAAGTGGGAGAGACTGAGTGATGAGGGCTCAGACAAGGGTATCTTGGCAAATGGGCAGAATGCAGGCATTCGGGTCGATGACACCTTTACTGTCGAGCTTGAATCATATAACCACCAAGATACTCAACACGCCCCTCAGCGTACCTCATAATATACGTTATATTCTAATAAATGAATACATACTAATTAAGTTACCGAGGTTATAGAATGGGCTATTCTAATCATACAGCGAGTTTGAACCGGCGCTAAGCTACCTCTCAATTGATGTCGACATCGATGCTTCCTTTTATGTCAATAAGCCTCTTCGGGACCATACACCCTGTAAGTCTGCTTTAAAAGAAGCTGCAACAGGAAATGACTTCTCGATTGCCGAAAGACTCTCCATGATAGACTCCTGCTGCCAGGTCTTCCAAGATCTTGCCCCAGCAACTCGAAGTGGGAAAAGCGTCAACAGTGGAGAGATGGAGGAGTTGATCAAGATCTCCCGGGTATGTGTCAAAATGCTCATGACATGTGCTTGTATCTCGCCTTCGCTTAGAGTGGGAGCTATAATACCCATCTCCTGCCAATGTGGCATTTCATAGTCAAAAACCCCCGATAGATAGATACTCGTGGCAGCGAAGAACGCCTGGGAAAGAAAGAAGAAGCCTACAGCTGTAGTATCTCCGTTCGCTGCTTCTAATTGTTTACGCGTCGTCATACTGGCGTCCCAATCAACGAGAGCTTGCCTTAAACGAAAGCCTTCTAGAGCAATATGATAAGCATCGCTGACATTCCGCTGAGGCTCTCCACAAGATTGCGCCTCTGAGGAGTAAAGAAGTGTGCGAACTCTAGAAAGGGTTAAAAGACGTGGTTCTTGACAGTGGGTACTACATACCGGACACGAAGCGTCGAGCATAGAGTAATGATATCCAAAAGCGTATTGAGACCATGGTCATCACCCTGCGGCTCTGACTGTATTCTCACTGTAAGTAATCTCCACTCCGAGTTTGCAAGAAATGTGGGCTCATTAAATATGATAGCTCTGCAAACTTCAAAGATACGTATCTCGGTGAAGAACCGTTTACCCCGACCTGTCAGGCACACTGTGGGACCGGCAGCTACGAGAGCCTTGGAAGTACCACCTACTAAATGCTGCACCCATCCTTGTCCAGTCGCATCGGTTATAAGCTTGGCAATATTAGCAATTGCCATTATTGGACTGATCCAAGCGAAGCGGCTCACCTCAAACAGCCCCAGTAGGTGTGTGGTCCATAGTATAGAATGGAGGGCGCTGTCTCCATGATTGAACTTGTATAGGGCTTGCCGCAAGCCTGTCACTGACTTTGAGTAGTAGTAAATAGCTGAATGGTACGCCTTGTTTGGAGTTACACCCTCCGATGAATTATACTTGACAGCCTGCATGGCTCCCAGCCCAAGAACAGCATTGTGGAGAAAGTTGTCGGGACCATGGTCCTTCATCAAGGTCATCACGTCAACGGACACGTTTGACCCGGGGTTGAAGTTGTTGCGATGCAGAAACGCATCGAAGTAGCGAGGTAGATAATGAGTCTCGCGAGTTGAAGGCGCGATCACCATTGGCCTGGATATTTGTACGTTGGGAAGAGGACAAGCTACGCGAGTGGTACCCTTTTTGTCCGACTCTGCGTGGTTAATCCATATCTGCTGAGAATTCTGTTTCTCAAAATTGCAACCGGTCCGTTTTCTTTGACAGTTGCTGCACGGAAAGCTGCCCGAGCACTAAGCGGTATAAGGGTTAGCTATCTATGCAATATTTCGGATGCCGGTACAGACTTTGAGATGGCTTGCAGCACACTGAAGGCACCGCGATCGCTTCTTGCGCCTATCGAATGGACCGACAGGCATTTTCGGATGTCAGGTTGATGTGCCGTTGCTGACGATGTGTCGGCAATGGCTAGCGACGTGGGATTTATACTGAAAGCGGCAGTGATTGAGCGAGAATAGGCGCAGATGGTTGCTATACCCGATTGAGAAATAATTGAGCGACGCTAAAGTCTTGACACAATTTTGGCCAATCATGTTCTTGCCTTTTACTCAGAGCTGAACTTTAGCTTCATCAGCGTCGTAATCCTGGTCACAAAGCATCTCCCGTTAGCGGGGGCTCTACTCGTGACAGAAGTTAACTCGCTCAAACTTAACCAGATCAGGTATAGTAATGCTTGGGTTTCTAGAACTTTGATAGAATTGCGCCAAGTTAAGTTGGCTTGGACATGCTGTGACAGAATGATAGTCGAACATGTATGGTATATAAGTAAGAGTTTGGTTCTTGCAAGATTGTTTCATCTCACCATCGCTCTCTACCTTATCTTTCAACAACTAAACAACCTCATTTACCCAACTCCAAGATGCAGTTCTCCCTTCTCCTCCTGTCCCTTGTCGGACTTGGCAATGCTATTCAACTACCCAAACCAAATGGACCTTACGGCGTCGCTGTTCGCACTCACGCCATGACCGACAAGCATCGCATTGACCCTTACGACCCCAAACGAGGTCACCGACAAGTCCTTGCCTCAATTTTCTGGCCTGTAGCCTCATCATCGTGTTCTGAAACAACAGTCCCGTACATGACGCCGGCTGTTGCGCAACACTACGGCAAGCAGGCCCAGAGTATGGGTCTTTCGAATGAGACTTTTGCAGCATTCGAGTACTCTGCCTGTTCACCTCCCGACACCCCGAAGGGCTGTGGAAGTAAGAAGCGATTTCCACTGGTCATCTTCTCTTCTGGTGCTGGCAACTCCAGACTCCTTTACAGCAACATGGCTCGCTCATTCGCTAGCTTTGGAAACGTTGTGGTTTTGATCGACCATCCTTATGATGCTGATATCGTAGAATTTCCCGATGGCAAGACAATCATGACCGGAAATATCCCGGAGACTACAAAGTCCCTTATCAAATTGACCAAGGTTCGTTACTCAACATTACTTCCGTGACTTCGCTAAATCATCTTCTAGGTCCGGGCCGAGGATATCTCCTTTGTTATCTCGCAGGCTCTGCAGTCCTCCTTTCCCAAGAGGGTGCTGAAAGGGCTTTCTGGCTCCGTTGACAAAAACAAAATAGTCGCCCTTGGTCATTCTCTCGGAGGCGCTAGTGCAGCAGTGGCGATCCTTTCAGACAAGCGGATCTGCGGTGGGATGGACTTGGACGGACAGATCTTCGAGCCTGCTCTTAGTCAAGGTCTTGACAAGCCGTTCTTTCTCGTCGGTCGTCCGAACCATAGCAAGGAGGATGCCACGTGGAACAAGTTCTTTGCGAAACTCCGAGGGACAAAGAAGGAGATCACCATCGAGGGTACCGTGCATGGGTCGTTCACAGATTATCCTCAGTTGATCCAGGCACTCAATCTCCCCGCCTCGGCTTCGAAGGTTGTACAGCCGATTATTGGAACTGTCAATCCCTCAGATCTCGAAACCAGTCTTGCTAAGACCGTGGTGGCATTCATCAAGGCATGCTCCGATAGCTAGACATACCAGAGCTCACAGGATATGAGGGAGATTCATTAACCTTACGTGGAAAGAGAATGTTAGAGACGTATGGGAATACATAGACTCCTCAGAACCTTAATATAATATGTTTGGTTTCCTGAACAGCCCTGTGGTCGATACAATGGATTTCCCTATATCGATGACCGCCCTGGAGTCGATGTGCACGGGTTAGGAACGGATGCTTGACACAGCCATCTAGGAGAAGAATATGTTCAATTTGTAACTGTGCATAGCTACTGGCATTTACATAGAAACATCTACTGAGATGACCGAATGGCCTTGTCCAATGCCTTCGCTACGTACTCAACATTTTTATTATTCACCGTAAAGACCCGTATTAGACTTCGTTTTCAAGAGCGAATATCAGAATTCAACTTACATCCCGCGATAGAAATGCGGCCAGATGCCAAAATATAAACATGAATTTCTTGTTGAATAGATGCGACTTGTTCTGAAGTCAATCCAGTATACGAGAACATGCCGATCTTATGACGTAAAGGTTAGCTTTGTTCGATAACACGCCACTTGCGTATCAAGAGGATGGACTTGCCTGCGAGACAATATGGTCCCACTTGCCTGGTGTGCCAAGGGCCAGGAGGTTCTCATAAAGGGCATTTCGCATGTCCTTGATCCGATTACTCGTTTCTTCAAGGTCTGCCATCCAATCTTGGAATAGCTTTGAGTCTGAGAGTATGGTCGCTGCAAGTCTCGCTCCATGTACCGGGGGCTGAGAGATTTGCCCTCGCTGAAGGCGACAAAGGTGACCCCGGACCTTCTGGGCCTCAGTCGACGTTGCACAAAACATGTGCAGCGCACCGACACGCTCTCCATATAGACCCATATTCTTGGAGAAAGATTGGCAAACGGCAAGTTCCATAGTACCACGATTCAGAAAATGGCGAACAGCCCACGCGTCATCATCAAGATCTCCTGTCGCGAATCCTTGACTGAGAAGATAATATTTTAGCAACGGCAAGGAAGTTAAATGAGGTGGTATGACTTACTAGGCACAGTCGAAAAATGGGAAGAGATTTTTCTTTTCACAAATGTCGGCAATTGCCTTCCATTGCTCCTTGGTAGGATCGACACCAGTAGGATTAGATGGGAGATCACCCACTGTGAAAATCACTATCCATTTGATATGAGAGAT
This sequence comes from Fusarium sp. MBC 181, assembly GCA_030772735.1. Lineage (NCBI taxonomy): Eukaryota > Fungi > Ascomycota > Sordariomycetes > Hypocreales > Nectriaceae > Fusarium > Fusarium sp. MBC 181. The sequence continues at coordinate 42,539 of JAPHDB010000303.1, read as the reverse complement.
GCGAGGCGAGAGGAGGAGAAAGAGGAGGAACTAGTTCAACTCACAACGACCCAGCCGCAACCGTGAAATTCCCTTTGTCGATTATCTTATGGACCTCACTTATGTTCATATATCTACAGTCCGTATCTAATCAAGTGCACGAATATCGTATTGCATATCTTCACCCTCTATGTGCTGTCTGTAAACTGACAGAAGAGCTCTTATCAAACTATTATCTACAAGATGTTCGTATTGGAATGTACAGAATCCTCCTCAACCTGTGAGTCTTGGCCAGTCCCTACAAAGACCAAAAAGTCTTCGACAAACCTTCCCATATTCCCCTACCAGATTGAAATGTTTCCACGATCCAGTGCCGTGGTGAGTCAATCTTGCCTCTGGATCATTTCTAGGTTTCCTTCCCATGGTTCCAATACGACTTCCATGGCTTGGGCTTCGAAGAATTAGCCTCTGAATGAATATACACAATTTGAACTTACTGGAAGGCGGTTATGGGAAGGATAAGAACATCATCCACCAACTTCGGTCTGCCCCCATCTTTGAAACCCGTCAAGCTTGCCCATCGAAATCCTACACGGTTCTCTAACAAAGACTTTGTAGCCAGTGTGACAGCTGCCGGGCCAGTTCGCTTGAGAGGGTCACTATTCAGAGCCGCTGTCTCGTTGTCTTTTGTATACCCGCGCAGGTTTTCCATGTATTGGGTTACTATCGGGTGATGAGGGGCAGCTGCGAATGCCCATTGTGATAGCTGCTGAGGGTATGTGTAACTCTGACGCCAGTATGCGTCCGAGCCCGGGTCATTATCAGCTTCTAAGCCCCAGAGAAAGTTGACTACCGATGTTTGGTCGTCTAGCATTACTGAATGATTATGGTGTCCATATTCGATGTGTGTTTCTGTGTCTGTCCAAGTGCTTATATCTGCTGGGCTTATCCAGGTAGCGGGATGCCGTATGAGTTCGGTGTCAAGATCGCCATACTAGAATAGTTAGACATGACGGTGAGTAGCCATTGGGGAGTTCTTACTATCCCGCCAAAGTGCTTGCACACTAGAATGCGAAACGCGTCGCTTCGCTCGACTGGAGTTAAGATTGAATCATAGGTCTCAAGAAAGTCTTTCTCATATTCTTCAATCAGGGAACGCATTCCGACATCATCCCAGAACAGGTACGCCATTGCAGGACCACTTTCAGCTTTTATTGCGGCCCCAAGCCATAGTTCAACCCAAGGTAAGATTTTTGAATTCCAGCTATATGCTGCTGTCGTTTTCCAGGTTTGGTGAACGATTAATGGGATATTTGAGAAAGGCAACCGTCTCTCCTTCCAGGACAGAGCATTTTGAGAAACTTGGCGAGCAGCATCGAGAATATTCTGAGGTTGTCTATCATTCCCATCAGCCCAAGATGGGGGAATATACCATGCTTATTTCTTTGATTAGGACCATGAGGTTCTCCTATAACATTATCGTGGATTGGACACTTACCGCCTCCTGTGCTATTACACGAATAGATATGTCTATGGATCAAGGGATAGTCCGTCTCAAGATCTGCTTGACGAGGGCAAAGTAAAGGCGATATGGTTAAAACAGTCCATAATGCTGTGAAAAAGAATGAAGAGAAGGCTAGAATTCGTATGGGGCGCGAGGGACGGTGAAAGACACGGAACAAAGTGGATTTCCGTATCATTTTCAAAACCCTAAGTCGGAAATAACAAAAATGAAGGCTGATCGGGTGCTGTGTGGTGCAAGTTAGATCAATCCTGTGTACCTTTCGCCGGATTTTCACGTCCTCATAACTTAATAGGGAGACATGTCTATTTTCTAAACATCAATTTAATAGCAGAACTAAGAAACTGTAGACGTACTCGGCAGGCATTTTATAAGAACAAGCATGTAAGCAAATCCTACTTTGACATTCTGAACCTTGCCGTTGCAAGCAGGCTAATCATCATTTTCGCTGGCCGCAATTACGAAAACTTAGGGGTAGTACAAGGATGAATTGACTAACCGGAGATTTCCTAACCTGTCGTAGTAAGTGGATTGTCAGGGGTGGAGTAAATAATATGGATAGATCAGTACGTAAGAGAGAACCCGCCTCCTACCATCTAGGACTAGTTGGCTGCTATCTACCTTGACACCTTCCCATCTGGTGTTGTCTGAGCCACAATAACAGAACTGTGCCGCAGTTGATACACTTAGAAATCCTCTTGACATGGCAAGTAGGTGATAGATGTTTTTCTGAAAGAGACCAGGACTTTTCAATGAACCAAGTTCAGGCCCAGAAATTGAGAGGACATGGGAAAAAGCTCAAGCAACCGTTGGGGAAAAAAGTCCAGGTCTAGAAGTACTCTTCCATCTCTTTTTCATTGTGGAGAAAGCCACGGACCATTCTTTGTTCGCTTCGGGTAAGTGTTATAACAGGATTCAGCCTTTAGATTGGATGCGCCGTACAACGGATCCTACAAACGAAAATAAACGGGGCAAGTCGGTTAAAATGCCGAATATTACGGATAGTCCAATCAGAACAGAAACATCGACAACGTTTATCTTCTTTATGGTACGTGTCAGTGACTAAATTTAGTTTTTTGTGGCGGACACATCATCATCAACCATTTATTGGAACTCTCTATTTAACACTTCTGCAATCCATCTCTTGTCACTTGACGACGGAGATGTTGGCTGTCGGGCTACGCGCGTCCACCTTTATTCAATTGTGTCAGGGTCTGGAATCTGGACCACTGACTAGACTAGCGCAGGAGCAGATCCCTGAAACGGTTCTAACCGAACCATGAAGCATACGACCTACTCACTCATGCATTAGTAGCAGAATCTTCGGGATAAATCTGTCCTCACTTTTACACTGATCTATAATAATGCTTATGTTACAGGATACGAAAACAGAACAAGAATAAGCCCATCTACTAGCCGTCTTAACGCCGCCAACCAGATGCTGCTGACTAAGCGTTTATATCTCGATGTTGCCTGCTGGACAGTGGCTTCGACCAGTTCAAATAGCTGTAGCTTTAATGTATCCAGTCCAACACAAGCTCAGTTACGTAGAAATCAATATATTCAATTCGAATAATCTATCTTATACTGCTTTAAAAACAATTTCCGTTGCAACACACCTAACAGTCTTGGTACTGTATTAGCTATGAGAATAATACCCTAGAGCATGGTATTATGGAGCAGAAATTGTGCAAGTTTTACTTGCTGACATAAAGTCGTAGTGGGTTAGCGCCTTTCTCCCGGTTCTTATCTACGCTATCTGTGGGGACGTCATGGTTTTCGCCGGGGAGATCGCTTAACTTGAGTCACGTGTCTTCAGGAATGTAACCTGTGCCTACGCCAAGAACTAAGGTTGAAGTAAAGGTTGCAGTACATAGTGCTCAAGTCTGTATCGCGCGATTGCCAGTATTTGTTTTACAGGCATCGATTCCCATTGTAAACGCTTTATGTACATCACAACTTGTGGAAGGACAAGAGATGTCTTACAAAGCGTCACGTGATTCTGCGGGGGCTTACGTTGAACGCTTGCCTAAAATATCTCATCTCACTCTTCGCGCCATGTCTTATGCTGAGCAAGCAGAAATATACACTAATACCATCGGGCGAGGTTTCCTTTACTGTGTTTACTACCTTGAAGTCCGGTAAGCAAATATTTCTCCTCGCAAAGAACAATGCCTCAAAAGTCCTACGTCCTACCTGGCCAACCTGCAGGACGCCTGGGTAAAGAAACAGAAGCCGTCCATAATGCGATGCACGAGACGATCTTGGAAAGGTTGGGAGACAGTGGTAACAAGACACTTGAGCTTTTTGACAGCTCAGTTGGTCAAACTCGGGGTTGGGGAGAAACCCTGATATTCGTGCCAGGCAGTCCGGAAGAAGTTGTGCCTCGCAACTATACGTTGGTTAAAGTGGATGGAGAGGAGGCTGATTATTCGGTATTGAGAGAGGCTGAAGATGACTACGTACCTGATAGCATGCGAATTCACAGTACTCACCAGCTATGCGCTGCATTCAAAGCTTCCTTCAACTATTTCTGCAGGTCCCAGGCTGATTCAGAAAGGACGAAAAACAATGTGCTACATTCAGATTCTCTCCTGTCGGTCTTCAAGTCTGCTAAATCTCACCATTGCTACATCCGTTGCCAGCTCTGGGACAAAATTATCAAGATGTATCCAAATATGGTGCCAGACATGCATCCGGACTACAGAATCGAGTGCTGTTGGACCACCTACAGAAATGCCAATAAAGAGACTAAGATGTGGATGGTGATGTATAACCCTTCCACGCGTAAGTTGCCGATTTATAACTACCAGCATATCCTGCGGCTAGGTCTTTGGTCAAGAAAGTACTTTGGCAAATATTTTGGGAAGAGTATTGACGATGGAGACGTTACTCTTGCGGATGAAGGGTTGAGTGAAACAATGGATGGTCATACCAACGACAGTGGCAATGCGAAGATACTGGTTCGTGTGATCAGAAGTGTTGTTTTATTAAGTACGCATTGCGGGCATCTTTATCACCAGATGAGTCACTAGCAGACCCCGAGTAGCGAAGATACTGGCTTTATCATGGCTGGCGAAGTGTATGCAGAACGCCGATGGACAACATGATATTTGTAATCGACGCCACGAAGGCTACATCCCAACTCGTCTTCTCGATGTTAAACAGGCTCTACAAAACAAAGTGGTGCGTCTAGTTTGCCTCAGTCAGGACGACGAGGAATTGAAGGGTACCGAGTACGCATCCCTGAGCCATTGCTGGGGTGCCCATGGTGCAAAGCAGAACCCCAAGCTGTTGACTACGAGCATTGAAAGTAGACAAGCTGAAGGCTTAGACTGGGAGAGTCTACCAAAGACGTTCCAAGACACCTTCAGAGCCGCGTCTTGGCTGGGTCTGGACTGGCTTTGGATTGACTCGATATGCATCATTCAGGACTCTAAGTCAGACAGGAGATATGTGGCTTCTGTGATAAACAAAGTCTACATGAACGCAAAGGTGAATATCTCAGCCGACAAAGGTGAAGATAGCCGATCGGGCTGCTTTACACAACGTAACAAAGTCGATATCACGCCTCTTCATTTTGACGCCACTAATCTTGACAGAGAATGGATAGTAACCACAGAGAACAGTTTCGGGTGGATGGAATCTGCACCTTCGCTCTTAAGGGCGTGGATTCATCGCGAGAGACAGTTATCAAAACGCATCCTACATTTCACTGACAAGGAAATGACATGGGAGTGCTGTGGTATTGGAAAGGCCTGCTTTGCTAGCGAGACGATGCCACTTGGTTCACCTTTCAAGAAGGTCTTCAATGGCGAGACTAAATTTTAAATCCAGATCTCTGAAGCTATGGACTCGAGTTTGAGAAGAAGAGAACAGAAGGATAACTTGCACAGACTGTGGAACTCAACGTGTCAAGATCTCTCAAATAAGTCTGTTACCTATGCCTCAGACCTTCCTACCAGACTGTCAAGTTTAGCAAGTGAGTTTCATACCCTGTTCAACAATGATGAATATGCTTGCGGTTTGTGGCGGTCTACTATGGCTGAGTCACTTACTTGATGTCTACCTGGCACTAAACCAGACTATAAAGGCTACATCGCACCCTCATAGTCATAGGGTTAGGCTTAGCGCTGCATGCCCAGTGGAATTGTATCGTCCGGGTCACCAACAGCACAAACGAGTCGTTGTCAACATATTATATATCTGCAGGGCGTACGAATCACACCTAGATACTAGCTTCGGAAAGCATGCTGTTAAAACAAGTCCAGTACTGGATAATTTAACTAATAGAAGCACTATATAGTCTTTCCCTTTCAACCCTTAGATTTATCAGTCCAACACTAGCCGCCTTGTAGCCAGTAGCTAAATTATCGTTAGATGATAAAAGGTGTATCGCTCCGGTCTGAGCTAAGAATACATGTTGTCCCATCCAGGACGTCAAGAGGGGCGGGCCTATATATATACGCACCAGCCCCACTATAACAGAGAAACACCCAATTGCTAAGAACACATATGCTGCGGAAATCCATATTCCCGTTGCTGTCCACCCAGTAGCTTCGAGAAATGGGTAGACTATAGGTTTTCCTACCCGACGTAAGCTGTCCGATGTTTTCTCCGTGCCGAATGGATAAGTCCCTGATGGTACAAACTGTAACGGTGACTCAACATCTAGAGTATCAAGCGTATCGAGAAATATTGTCATCGCGACTTGGAGAATACTGCTCACACCAGTATAAGGGTTGTTTCCCCAACTAACCATCATAGCCTCGGCCCACGCCCATTTATCACGATGTGCGGTATATATATTTCCCATGCTCTTAGTTGGTGAGTTATCGTCGTTAGATAAGAGTCGGATGGCGGTACCAGCAGTGCTGGAGTGCGGTGAGCAGTCGCTATCATAAACATCCCTTATCACCTCTGCAACGGCGTAGTGCAGCTTGTAAACCACTCGACGGACGACCGACAGGTTATTGTGGCTATTGCTATACCAAGGGTCTTGCTTTGCCCACCGTACATGTAGCTCATCTGTTCCGAAAAATGCGTATTCAACTACCGCGTTCCACTCGCTGTCGTCAAACCACAGGTCTGATGAGTGGGCTCTCGACCAGATTCCGGGCTTATCGAGGGCTATTTCACCTGGATCCCCACCAAATTCACTCCTGTTCGCAACGACAACAATCTCGCGCGTATAGAGTGTTCCGACAACTTCTGGCTGGATATAATTCATACCAAAGTTTGAATCAAAATGTGCGACTCCAGTCATGATGGTAGAACGAGGTGGCTGTGCGCTTTCATCGTCACCTTCATGAAGAAAAGCGTGATTAATCAGGCTATACGGTTGATCTGAAAGCCATGGGCTATCGCCACGATAGGCATTATTCAATGTTGGCTCCCGGAACCAGAGGGTGTTGAGCCGAATGGCGTCTTGGCCGAGGGTACCAGAGAAAGAAAGCTCTGCCTTGGTAACACCGAACTTGTATCCGATTGAGGTAGCAATGGATGCCAGTGTTAAGAGGTAATGAAGGTTAATGAAGCCAAAAAAACCACGACGACCATATATGACAGGCGCTTGCGGTTGCGAATTTAGGTACGTCCCGTAGTCAAGCCCATCGCCACACTGCGCGCGACGACTACACCACCAGTCAAAGATATGGATATAGGTTTTGTTGTAGCCATACGATAATAATCCGAAGCCGATGCCAAGAATAGCAATCCAAGTTTGGATGCTTAAGTTAGAACCGTAGTAAAAGATTCTGATCTTATCGTTTGATGAGAATTTACCATTGACAGAGGTTGGGCCAATAAGGCCATCAAGGCCTGATAAAATTAAGATTAACCCGCCAAGTATGAGGGCAGCAAGGGAAAGGAAGCCGACCCGCTGCAGACGTGTTAGAAACATCTTTACAGGTGTCTGTAATGAGAGATAACTTTTCCTGGGACGTGATCCGATTTAATACGGAAATGCGTGTTAGCCTATAATATCAGGTTCTAAGCCCTAGTAATTTAGTCGTACCGAATTCCGTCTAATAGCGGAGATGGGAACGCCAAGCTGAGGACAGAAATAGGAGGCAAAATCTAGAACACAAGATTTATGATCATATGCCATAAGCCACAAAGCCTATTTGTATAGACTAATCAAGTTTACCGCGCATTGTAGGGAGTACTTGTTGAATCGGAGCGGTCATGTACACAAGGAGTGATACTGAGACCCACAAGGCGTTTTGATCAGGCAAGTAAGTTTCATTAAACGGCCTGAATGTTCGCCTATTGACAAACCTTTCTTTCTGTGTTGTGTTTGCCTCAATGGCGCGCCTAGTTCTGTATCTCATCTTTAAGACTTGGGAGAACATCACTCAAACTCTCCTCTACGGAAACCTAGCATCTTCAAGCAAGATCTGTTTCGTTATCATCGCAGCCTGCATGCCACCTTGCGCGCCGCTTTTGGAGCGTGTGTTGACGAAAATAACTACTGTCATCAGCACCTCGAAGTCGAAACAAGACGAAGAATCTAACGTTACAGATGGTAGGAACAGGGTTGCTGCGCTGGTTACTATTGGACAGAAGCCCAGCCGCGGGAAGAATATCAACACTATACACGGGGATCGCTCATTCGAACGTCTTGACGATAGCCGAAGTTTACAAGGTTCGACCGACTGCTTATATGACAATGGCGTGGTGAGGTAGACCATAAACAAGGGAAATGGTCCAAGATACATGTGTGGCACGAAGTGGCAGTGGAGCACACTACTGAAGATATACCAACGCGAAATATTTGATAGAACATGTGAGAGCAAATACCATTATGATTTAACACCAATTCCCTTTTTAACTTTTTAGCATATTGAAAGTTTCACGTAGAAGAAGACGGCAACTACAAATTGTTATAAACTATGAAATTACATATTCAAGCCTGGGTCTACATCAGTCGTCTGCGCTTAGTCTGCTGAAGGGCATAATTCCCGTTACCTTCATGCTCATCGTTATGATCAAGTCTGTTCTCCATTCCAACTTCTTCATCCTGTTCGCCGCTCAAATCAATCTCAATCTCTGATTCTTCATATTCGCCAGGGCCCTTCTGTTCCTCTACACCATCGTCGCCATTGTCATCGCCATACTCTTTTTCCCCTTCATTTACGCCCGAGACTTGCCTTTCCTCATTTAGCCTTACATGCTCCATGACTCGATGGAACGTTTTCATAGGTCCTAAGGCTGTCTCCAGATGGCGTCCGGAGATCTTACCGTCCGCCGTACTGTCTCCCCGTGCCAAGGCGCATGCAGCGCGAACAAGGTTCTTGATCTGTCGGCCATTCAGCCTTTCTTTCGCAATTGTTTTCAGAGTCTCGTCTTTTTTTAGAGCTTCCGCGCTCTCCTGGGAGATTTGTTTGATGAAGGTAAATAGCAGTCTAGTTCTGCTGGACTGAGCAAGAGGTGGGTAGTAAATCGCAAGATGGATGCGAGATATGAAAGCTGTGTCGAATGCCCTGATACGGTTCGTCGTCAAGAACAAGATACCATGATAATACTCAATCATACGAAGAAAGACTCGTATCCCATTAGTCGGCCTGGTTGTATGCAACACGGAAGAGCCTTACCGGAAATAACTCCATTGTGCGTCAGGTTTCTCGATCTCCTTTGCTCAAGATATACATCAGCCTCATCAAGTAGAAGTAGCGCATGCCACTTTTCGGCAAGACGGAAGGCGTTCTTTAGCCCCTCCTCAACCGACTTTGGTGATGTCCCAAGTGTTCCAGCATCAAGCCTAACTAGAGGCTTCTGGCAGTAGTCCGCAACGCTCTCTTAACGGTATTAGTGTGAGTCTAATTGGTGTGTACAACATACCAGCTGTCAGTGTTTTTCCAAGACCAGGGTCTCCATAAAGAAGAAACGTCATTCCTTTTCCTTTTCCTTTAATAAGGTCGTCGAAGGAAAACCCAGAGTCCTCGTGGACACGAACCAAAGAAAGCAGCTGCTGCTTTTGATCCTCTGGAAGAATCAGGTTGTTGAAGGCTTCGCAGTCGTACCTGACTTCCTTAATGCCATCAAGGTAAAACAGTCCCCACTTGTTTTCTTTCAGTGAGTATCCTGCAAAAGCGCGGTAGCATATGATAAGCTCATCCCCTCCTATAGGTTGTAAGGCATCTTCGGGTTTATACTTTTTCTTGCCGTCGCGCAAATTAACCCGATAGCCATTAATGGAGCTAACCCAACCTTCGTAGTCGGCCATGACGCGTGTGTTCATCTGTTCGTTAATGAGGATCTCATAGGTCTGAAGGCCCACTTACCCAGTGGAATCTAGAGCCAGGAATTTCCTCGTACCAAAAGCAACGCTCTCCATGAATCGCCACAAACTTTCGTCCGCGAGCTATAAGCGCTTCCTTCTTATCTCGCCTTTCTGCCTCAGACAAACGATCGAAAGGTATAGCAAATAGCTCATTGAGTGGCTTCAAACCTTCGTAGTGGTCGATCTCGACAGAGGTATCAGAGAAACCGAAGTTCTCGCCGTTATAATAGATATCAACCCCTGCCAACTCCCAGAACTTCGTTCCCTTTGTCATCCCTTCAAACTGGAACGCCCACGGTGGCTCGTCTCGAACATAAACAAGATCTCCAGGCTTGAATATCATCCATAGGTGCTCGTGCTGCAGACTTGGTTCGAAATCAGCCAGCCATTCCAAAGCGTTGAAAGCGAAGATCTCTGCCATAAAGACCTCCCACATATAGAGAATGAGGTGCTGAATGTGCTGTGCAGCTTCCAAATCCTGATTCTCGAATAACTCTCGTCCATAGGCCATGAGCTCATCGCGATAGTGGAACAAACAATGAGGGGCGCCAGTGATGGTGATGTTCTTGACACTGATGTTAAAAGTGGTGTACTCGGGAATCACCGCTTTGAGGGCTGCCTTCATGGATGGGGACTTAATTTCGAGGACAGTCCTTTCCAGATCTTGCTCTTTGTCCCAGTAGTTTGTGACTGTCAGAGCACTCTCGTTAGCTCGCGACTTCTTCGAGGTGTACTTTTTGCCAGCTGGTAAAATGACGCGTTCTCCGTACGAATTGTAAAACGAGTCAAATCGTTTCGTTTCGCAGATGGCGCCGGAGCCTTCAAGGTCTATTGGATTGGCTGGCTGGGATGGCAGAGCCAAGGTCCAATCGAAATGCTGCTGGTCAGAACCCATGTCGCTTCCGCTTGGGTCTGGCAGTAAGGTATGAATGTTTTTACTAAGAGGGAAAACTAGCAAACGTGAGGCGAAATGGGAGTAGGAAGAGCTGAGTCTTTATTGCAGATAATAAGTACACGGGGACAGCGATTCTGCCTTGGCACACGACAGTCCCCTTGTGCTGTATGAAACATGTACCGGTACATAACCCTTGGCATCCAACCCTCCTGCACGGCGCCGCCAGGTACATATCAGTCTTAAGCACAGGCCAACTCAAGAAGACCTTTCATTATTTCCAACCGTGTCCAAGGTCGATTTGGTGTTTGGCATTTCGCAGTTTTTAGCGTTTGTACCCAACTTGACGGCAAAAACTGTATTGTACGGCTGCTCATTTACAGACTCGGACAGCCATCTATCCATTTGATAGCTCTGATGGCGCCCTGGTTGAACTAGAGAGCTTCCTGCCTTTTCCCTCGGACGTGGAACGGTGACGAATGAGTCAGACTGTAAGGGAGGTCAATTTCGGACATTGGCAAGCATAGATATCCAACCTACCATGCTGATTCCTAATGATCAGAGGTTTAATCCTTGAATTGAATGAATTGGAACAGGTTTGATATCACGTAGGGAAGAAATGTGCTCGTGGATAATAGAGGTTTCTGAAGGAGACCGAGATATAGATGATATATTTATATCCATCCTAAAAGGGTCGGACGGCTTACCAGTCCCTTTAAAGACTTTTACCCAGCATGATAAAGACATTCACACCTGCTTTCAACCTTGTCTCATCCACATATTTACTGTGTTGGCAGCGGATTTGCTGCCAGTTCCTTCCAGTTCTTTTAGAACCTTTCACAGTCACACTTCCGATATAGCTACATGACAGTAAATGAATATAGACCTTGCTAGGACTTCCCAAGCCTATATGAGTGAACCCAATGTGGGATAACCTTCTCAGCCTCACTGGGGTTGCATGGTCCATAAACGTTTCGAGTTTGGGTAGAGCCTTTCCAGTTCTTTGCGGACTTTTCGTTAACCAATAAGAATCCGGGCTGTTTGGGCTGATTTGTACCGGTACTTCTGAGTCCTAGGGTATTTCGAGTGGCTGGTAAGCGCCAGCTGTCTCAAACGCCATCATGCTTCTTATCATTGGACAGCAAAAGGATTAGAAAGTACCTAAAAGTGCACAGCACCACTCAGTGCCGCGTGGCACCTTCCAGGCCCTTTTAGTACTATTTTCAGCTCGTACTCTCCAGCTTTGACACACCGGTCCTGTCGTGGTCCACTTTTAGTCCTCCTTCCACAATCCCTCTCTCCTTGTCCGACTCTTCTCCTGTCACCCTTTGCTCCACGCACACTTACATACCACATCACGAAGTCAGACTGATAAATTCGCGACCGCATAATCCCAATAATCTGCTATCAACCGCTAAGATGGACCAACAGGCACACTGGGGCAATTATTCCAACCCACGACCGTTAACCATCGAAAGCCTAACTCACCCATTGGATGTTTGGTTGCCATCGCCGTCCTTGCCACTGCCCCAACCCCACTACTCTGATTTGCCAGTAGAGCCTTCGCTCCAGAGCCATTTCAGTGCAACGCAAACACAGGGCGAAAGGGTCAATGATGCCAACGTTGAAGACAACGGTGTGCCAGCCTCAACGCCGCACAACCCGCGCATGTTGCAAGGACTTTGGCGGCCTGACCCTGCTGTCACTCGAGAACACGGAAATTCTTCCAATGCGGTTGAGAGGCCACATTCCCATGACCGCTCTTCCAAGCGACCCTCGCGGCGCAGACCTAAAGCACCTGCTGTGGGAGAGTTGCAATGGGAACAGAAAAAGCCATACATAGAGCAACTATACATGAAAGAAGATCTCCCTTTATCAGAAGTGATTAAAAGGATGGGAGAAACTCACGGATTTCACGCGACGTAGGTCTTTTCCTCGATCACTCAATATCTTCGCAAACCTCTTATAGCTGACACTCATCTATTGCAGAGAACGGATGTATAAGAACAGGTTCAAAGCTTGGCGCTGGTCTAAAAATGCCCCAACCGCATGGATGAGAAAGAAGGCACGGCAACGCGAAGTCGATGGAAAAGACACAGTGTTCTATTGGAACGATCAAAGATTGACCACGGACGAGGTGGCACAACGAGGTGGCAAGACCTGGCAGAGCCAAAGCGGCGATTGTAAGTTCACTCCATTTCCATGCCGGTATGGTGCTCTTCCTGACTTCCTAGGCGCATCGCTTGTCTGCGGTCGCACTCCGAATGACACCAAATATTTCACACCCGGAAATGAGGAATATCAGCGACAACACATCTCCCAACAGCGGGCTTGGAAGGCGAGCCATGACGAAGACATGTTCTATCTGGACACGCCTCCAATCAATCTTGAAGTCAATGGAACAACATTATCTCAACTTCACGACTTACTCAAAGAAGCCTCTTATGAAGCGGCGGCCGGGAATTTTAACGAAGCCAATGCGGCCTTTCGCGATGCAGTATCAGGATTTCGCTTTAGACTATCACCAACCCACAACGAAACCCTCAGGGCTGCGTATCTTTATGCTTGCTTCTACGCTAAGTCAAGCGAGATCGAAAAGGCAGATGCGGTGCTAAATTGGATGTCCACCCATCATATCAAGAAATGGGGACCAAGACATGACAACACCTACCTCCACTATGCGCGTATGATAGAGCTTTTTCGGTCATGGGGTCGCCAAGAGGACGCCGACATCCTCATCTACAAGCTCTTGGACGATGAGACTGATGAAGGTGTCAACATTCTGGGAATCGGAACGGAAACCGCTGTTTCTAACGTGCCCACGTCAATTGATCTTGGCAGATCTTTCCCTGAGACAGATGATCCCCAATTGATTGACCGACAACTCAAGAGGATTGATCTGGCTGTCATCTCAAACATCGAAGGGCTAGACGATGTCCTTAAGGTCATCATTAGGCATTGTGAGAGGAAACCACGAGATCTTGAAATGTCTTTGCAAGCTTGCCGCGCGAAGTGTGCCCTTGCAAAATGGCATAGTAACGCCAGTAGCTACGGAGAAGTGTCTGTTCTCCTCAAGAGTGCCAGGAAAACAATCACACCCTTTCTTTCTGTCGAAGAAGAGCCCTTGTCGCGAAAGACGATCGAAACGGCGAAGGCTCTCGCTTATCAGTTCCTTGAAATGAAGGACGAGCCTTCATGCAATGCCGTGTTGGAGGATATTACCAGCTCCCTTGAAGCACGCTCTCAGACCTTCGAGAGTGATGAGAATGATAAAATGCTTCTTCTGGATCTTGTGTTGACCTTTGCGTTTCATCTCCACGAGGTGGCATCTTGGGATAGATGTCGCTATTGGGTGGAGAGAGGATTTGGACTTGCTATGAGGATGCATGGGATCAAGTCGCCGGAAGCCCGCAGATTTCAAAAGATATTGGACAAAGAGGATTTCGATATGCGGAGTTCAATTAGCGTTAATGATCTGATGAGTTCCAGCGGTGGCCTCTTTAACATTAGACTAGTGTCCAATCCCGGGTCCTGTAGGTAAAGACAATGGTGCTGGCTTGTATTCTGTTTTATGGTCTCCCAAATGTTCTCCGACCCAAGTGGCCTGACTTGTAATCTGCTCAGAGAGTGTAAACATACTCAGAACCACACTGCCACTTCTCTGTCAAAGCCTTAGTCTCACTTCCATTCAGAGTACCCTCGTTCTGAATATCATGTTCCCTTGCCCTCTCCAACTTCCCGTTCCTCCAGGCAAGGAAGAACCTCAACACAGTCGCCATAATGATACAAAGCCCACTGAAAGCCACATTCGCTACATTCGCCTGCCAGTATCGTGGACCCTGAGTGGATGGGTAGAAATATGAGGCATAGATGGAAGCAAGGTTGGACCCGGCGTTGACAACTGCATACGAAATAGCGCGCTTTGTCGAGGGACGCGGCAGCGAAGATGACACCCAGGACAAAATACAGCCGAAGGATCCATAAATTGACATCATCATGAATGTAGCGATATAGCGAGCGGCAGTGTTCAGAGTGACAGCTGAGATGATGAAGCCGACACTGCAGAATACCTGCGGCCAAACAACATGCAGCCATCGCTCGTTGACACGATCACTATGCCACGAATTGGTAATGCCGAGAATAGCTGCGAAAACATATGGTGGCGCGGAGAGCAGAAGTGTAATCGTCGAGCTGTACCCGAGGGTTTTGACAATGGTGGGGAAGAAGTTGGTGAAAGCGGCAGCAGTGTTGAGTCCAAGTTGCATGATCCAGATCATGTAAAGCGCAGGATCACCAAAAGCCATCTTTGTACCTGCCCATGCTGACACATCCGCACGATCATCCTCCTTGTTCGCATCTTCCGCCATTCTTAGGACGGCAATTCGGCGCTCTTGATCACTGAGCCACGGTGTGGTGGCAGGGTAATCGGGGACGACAAAGTATGTAACGACTGCGGCCGGGTAAGTCGCGCATCCTTCAATAATAACTGTGAGATTATTAGTTCAGGTCTCATCGAGACAATGGAGCAAGGGACGTACAAAGCCATCGCCAATTGGCAAGTCCAGCTTTACCATCCATTCCAGCCATGATAGCACTTCCGAGAAGACCACCAAAGGCACCGGCCATTTGACCAGCAGCGTATAGGACTGAGATACGGACAGCAAGTTCCTTCTTGGTGTACCATGAGCTGAACAGAAACAGAGCGCCAGCTGTCATCGAATGTTAGTCATTGTCCCGAACGTGGTGGTTGGGTACAGCTTACGGAAGAAGGGAGCCTCGACAAAACCAAGAATGAATCTAAGGGCGATCATGCCTTCATAATTCTGTACGGCTCCAGTGCAGGCGCTAACAGTTGCCCAACAGACCATAATGGAAGGCTGAGGAGTTAACCATGATTTTGGGGGGAATGACAAACAGGCTCAACACATACCAAGAAGATAGACGGTCGCATTTTGTTCAAGATCATGTTCGTGGGCACTTGAGTGAGGATATAACCAACGAAGAAGATACTGATAACAGTATTGTACTGTTCGTTAACAAGACCGATATCCTCTTCGAAGTTACCAAGTCGCGCGGTCGCAATATTGTTGCGATCGAGATAGTTCAGAATATCTGTATAGTGAAAAGGTTAAGCAAGGTCATTTCGCGACATCTTACAAACTTACACAGAAGCATCATCAAAGGCATCATTCGCTTGTCGATTCGTCTGACCAGAGCCTTCTCCTTGGTCGGTCGGTCATGGATATCAGCTGAGACTCCATCCAGAGTCTCAAGCCGGACCTCCTCGCCATTGTCCTTGATCATGTCTTCGCCAGCCATATTGACTTAAAATTCCAATTTCAAAACGAAGATGGATTTCATCATTCAGAAAGAAAGGAAAAACGAGACTTTAAGCGCTTTATTTATTTCAACCGCACGATTCGCTCCACAAGTTAATAACAACTCAGCTTGCCGATGACCCGCCATTAAAACTGGAGCCCGGGGTAAAGAGTCTGGGGAAAACAAGTCGAGCGGGGAAGAAACCCTGCAAAACGTAACCTCATAAATCAGGTAGTTTCCCTCTTCTGGCCAATCCACGCCTATTCCGACAGGCTTCCGAAGGATCGACAACATTGCGCCAGTCATATCTTCCAGTGAACAGCCGAGCCGAGGAGATGGACTCGAGGTCCATTCATCTTACATGTTCGCGCGATATCCGATCGGCATGATGAGGAGTTGACGGACAGTAGACCGAGTTATTACAGCTTAAATCGTCGATTGGTTAACCGACCGCATCCCAATGTACTCTGCAGATATCAAGCCAGACATAACACCTCCTGTTGATGCGTTGATAGCTACGGCTACTCGAATTTACACCCCACACCTTCTTCATCTCTCACACGATGTCAGCCGACCAAAAGCCTACGATCCTCCACATTGGAGATCCGATCAAATACAACCATGAACTTTACCAGAAACTTGAAGAAAAATTCACCATCATTCGACCCTCAGCAGAAGAACGCCAGCGAGGTCCATTTCTAGAAGCCCTACGACAGAAGAAATGGGGTGACTTCCAAGCCGTTATGCGCCCATTCTGGATCACAGGTGGTGAAATGGGACGCTGGGATCGGGAGCTGATTCCCCTTTTGCCCAAGTCGGTCAAAGTCTATGCTTCGGCTGGAGCTGGCTATGACTGGGCTGATGTCGATGTCATGGCCGAAGCAGGCATTCTATACTGCAATGGTGCAGCTGCATCTTCTGAGGCAGTTGCTGACATGGCGCTTTATCACATCATCTCTGTTTTTAGAAATATGCAGTGGTCGAACATGGCGGCTAGAGGAAGTGAGGAAGAGTTTAGAGACGCTCACGCTCATACTCAGCTCACAGCATACAATCCCCGTGGTCATACGCTCGGTATGATTGGTTTGGGCAATATCGGGTATCGGATTGCCCTCAAGACTTACAAGGCCCTGGGCATGCGCATCGCATACCACGATCCTTTCCGAAAGTCACCGGAGCAAGAAGCCGTCATAGAGGCAATGCACTATGCGAAGCTCGAAGACATTCTGGCAATCGCCGACTGTGTTGTGATCGCTGCCCCTGGCGCTGGAGGCAAAAAGATTTTAGGACGAGACGAGATTGCCAAAATGAAGAAGGGATCACGACTGGTCAATATCGCACGAGGCAGCTTGGTGGATGAAGAGGCTGTCGCTGATGCCATGGATTCGGGACATCTGTTTGCGGTGGGCCTGGATGTTTTTGAGGATGAGCCAAGACCGAACCCAAGATTGCAAAAGATGAGAAATGCTACACTGACGTGTCATACGGCTGGTGGTGCGTTGAATACTTCAATTGGGTTCGAAAGGTTGGCTATGGAGAATGTTATGGCTATCCTTGAAGAGAAAGACCCTATTACACCAGTTAACAAGCACTTGTTTAAGCCATAAATTGGATCTAATCGAAGCTTGGGACACAATTCGTTGATATTGTGTCGTTGAACCTTCTTTCCTTGGCAATCAGTGACAGTTAAAACGTGTTCCAAGTTGATCTGTTCAAGGACGCGATAACTTGTAAAGTTAGCTACCCTATTGTGAACTGAACAGCGATGCTTCTGAGTTATGTCAAGTTCCTTTTATCCCACTGCATGTGTCAATTGCCAAGAAATGTATCGATCAGGGTCTGACTGCCCTCATTGACGTGCTGCTGACAATACCCACTCACTTGCAGCACAGTGACTGACAGTCAGTGAGACATAAACCTCCAATTGCACAGTTGTCTTCTTTCCTCTTCTCTGAGAAGAGCAGCTATGTTTTCATTGGCTAGAATGGGATTGTAGCTGTTTGGTCTCCCTGAGCATGAATGGATGAGGAAGTAGCTTTATGATTTTAAAAGTCTATAAAATAAGGACCGACCATCAAGACTGTTTCCATGCACCTTTGCCGCTATCTATGCATTATGCAGTATAACCCTAATAGGTTATGAGTGTTTCTACATTGAGTACTTTGTAAAGCGGGGTAGTAAGACATTTAATAAGATAATTATTACAACTTTATAAAGAAAACAGTCTTCTATACATGAGAGCGTGTTAGGTGCTGAACCAGCTTCTATAGTTTATAATTACTGCATGCATCTTCAGAGATTGCATTTCGGAATACTCTATATGACTATGGTTTATAGACTCATATCGACAATACACCAATAGACTAGGTTCGTGAGATGCTGGAGCGATGGAATAGACGGCAGCTGGCCAGTTCCCCCAGTTCTTCCTGTACCTCCTGTCTGAAGCTTTGTCTACAGGTCTGCCAAGACGGGTCATAAGTATGTTTCACTGCTGCTGAGAAAGGTCCGCAGAACAAAGGGCCATTGCATTGCCGTTCTCAATGCAGGTGGCTGCAGCTTCTCACACCGTTACTGGGTGCAGGTTGCGTTGGCTGTGATGCATCAGAGTGCTTTCATAGTGGCCTTCTTGATGGGTTGGGTTGGGCCTGAAGATGGTGGAGTGGCTAGGGTAGAGGAGCGCCTGATAGGTCTCGGACGACTTGTGACCAGGACCCTTGAGGGTAGATCCAACACTGTATAGAACATACAATATCTCACTAGTCAACTCTAACCTTTCTTTCATCCTCCTGCATACATGTAAGACGATCATATGCGTCTGGTTTATTTCTAAGTAGATTAGGACGTTTCTCAAGAAAGGATCCCGAGGTCATAAAAGTATAAAATCGAACTTCTTTCTCCCATTCTTTCTCACAACAATCTCACTCTCAGCAGCCAGATACCAACTGATTACTCAAAGTCTCACTGGAACTTACCACCACGACCACCATGCAAAAGCGTATGTCTGCTAAGCATCCATCCTGTGGCTCATCCCTCTCTAACTTTATCACGCTGAAGCTACGGAGTTTGACACCTTCTCCAAACTCCCCCCAAACCTTCTTCCAGCCAGTTCGGAGGCAGTGAAGTTCTCTGGAGCCCACGTCAAACTTGACAACGGAGAGAACAAACGCCAGTTCAACTGGGCCGAGTTCAAGGTCTCCGTCGATAGCTACCCTGGCGACGACCTCTTCATCGATAAGTTCAAATCAACCACTATTTCTCTCAAAGGGAGCACCGTGGCAATTATGGCCGAGAAGATTGCGCAGTTTCTCGCCCATGTAATTAATGGTTCCATCGATCAGACTGAGCTCACTGCTGTCATCGAAGACACGTATACTAATCTAAAAGGGAAATCTTCAGATGGTTTCTTGCACTTTAGCCAGTCCGGTAACGGACAGAATTCGTCTTGGGAATATCGTTTCCAGTTCGCGTTCCCTAACGAGAACATTCCAAATTCCTTCTACAGCGTGGTTACGACCATTAAGTTGGAGGCGAATTTGTCTAATGAGAGTGATTGGTGGGCTTTAGATAGGTCTTCGGCCAAGGATTTCTCGGCTACGATCGATGCTATGGAGCTTATGGTGGTGCATGGCTTTAGAAGCCCTAAATAGCTAGAATTGAATTGAACGCTTTACGAGCTGGATACAGCGCTATTACACTACCTAATATCTTGCACCACTGTTTCAACTTTAGAAAAAGGACTTTGACGTGCCCTGTTTAGGCTATTACCACGATTCTTTCCTTCATCCAAAAGTGGGTAGTTGACAGAACTGCCCGCGATTCCATTTGAGGCTGTTAGAACTCCCTCCATGGACACGACACATAAGCCCGCAGTACAAAAGAAGGCAGGGTCTTGCTTATACGTCGGCTTGCATAAGTTCACAAGCGGATCGTCTCACAAACATGCTCCGAGCCTTGCAAAACCCTGATTAAAACGTGCTCTGGTGAGTGATCGGTTTACGAAAAGTCAAGTGGCTGGAAGGTTTAAAGAGACAAATAGGAACATATTTGCACGCGTTTGCCCGATAAGAGGGCCTGCATCCCATTAACGTTTCGCAAGCAATCGTATGTTCTGGGATGTGGCGGTCGGGAATGGAAACACTTAAGGCTTTATCACACCGCTGTTTTCATTGTCTTCCATCTAGCCGGTATATCATTCGTAACAAAACAACGTGAGACACTGAACAGGCCGCTTTCACGCGCAGAATTGAATGGCAACGGCCTTACGTGTTGCAAGTGAGGGGTAGTAAGTCATCATCTGATACTCAACCAAGCAAAACAACTCCTGGCAAGACATCAAAAGTTCAACGATATCCGAAAGAAGGCTTGTGCAGTTATATGTCTCACAAATAATGTGGAGGGCAATTGTGGCTGGCTGGGAATCTAAGCGCGAGCACTTTCAACGGTGCCACGTCGCTTAATTTTTCTTGCAGTGCATTCAATTGCTAGTTGTTGCTATCTCATCTTCAGAGCACAGCCATACTAAGATATTCAGAGAGCTTTGTGGGCCTCATTTTGACAACTCTTACAACAATCTCTCTAACTTTCATATTTAAGTGCTGTTTTCTCCTTCTACGTAGCCCTCTCAAAACCCTAAGTACTACCATTTAATTTTCACTATTTACAACAGCAATACAAGGTTATTCCATAAGAAGGTAACTCCGTAATGCCAGTAGTCTCAGAACGGCCTTGGGCCTCCAATCAATGTCGGGTCAATTGGCATGGCAGTTCTTGGGCTGGATTGAAGGCTATATATCGTATCTTCCAAAGTTAAAGTAGGTTAAATTTACAGGTAAGATACTGCAATACCCAGCATCATCACTACCGACTTTACCAATTCCGAAGAACTAAGCTTCGCACCTGCATTGTCCTTCGGCGAGGCAGTCACTTCTGCCACTGCCGTGTTGGTCGCCGATGGGGTGCTCTCCGCGGTGGTAACAGTTTCAGCTGCACTAGTGACCGTCGTGCTTGGAACTTTCGAGGATTCTGGTGAGGCGGTCATTGTCGTGGAAGGCGCGGTTGTTGCTGTCAAAGCATCCTTGCCAGCGAGTACAGACTTGGGACATTCCTTATCCATTCGGTCACGCATATCTTCGATCCATCCGTTGGCAGGGCTGTAAGAGCTGATATCAAATGCCCAGAGACGTCTGACATAACAAGGCTCGCACATATACTTGACAGGGAGTCCACTGGCATCGTAGTCTTCGTCTCCATCAGGAAATTCGTCAATGATGACTGATGGAGAAGGTTAGCACCATAAGCAAATTGAAAGGATCCTCATACGAACCATTGCAGTATTTTCCTGTCTTGACATCCTTGTCACAAAGCTGGTTACGGCCGTCCATCATGGGCGGCTCTCGTAACACTTCCTTAGCGCAATGTTTTTGGAAGGAATTATGCCATTTCTGAAGAGAGTCGCCGCACTTCTTGGCGCAAATGCCATCGGTTATGACAAAGTCGTCGTCACCCTCAAGGGTTCCTTCCCAGCCAGTGCTTCCCATGTCGGCAAGGTTCTCATCGCAGTCGATGTCTGACAAAAGGACCTTTAGACAGGCCTGGTTGTCTTTCATCCACTCGCCAACATAAGGTTGATTG
The DNA here is from genome assembly GCA_030772735.1 of Fusarium sp. MBC 181. Classification (NCBI taxonomy): domain Eukaryota; kingdom Fungi; phylum Ascomycota; class Sordariomycetes; order Hypocreales; family Nectriaceae; genus Fusarium; species Fusarium sp. MBC 181. The sequence goes on along the minus strand of JAPHDB010000303.1, from coordinate 20,912 downwards.
TAAGGGACAAAAGCCCTTGCACCCCAAATGAGGGGAGATGCGAAAACGAGTGTAGAAACCAACATGATGGCGGTACGGCGACTGAAAGAGTGAAGTCGTCGGATTTCAAACAGAATGGAAGAAGAGATTGACTGCTAAGTAGAGGCACACGCATCTCTGTAAGGCTGGTTAGCTTACTTTATAGCGAATGACATGGACCCGTCATTTAGAAACATGTGAGAAACCCCCTGTTTTAGTGGGACTGCCAAGACGACAGCCTGAAGTAAGATTAGCCAAGCTCGCCAAGTCGGCTTAAAAGAAGTTGTAGCCGAGCTTCTGCCAGGACCTGTCCAATCACAGCTCTTGAACATGTTGTTGGTCGGTAACAACTGAGAGCCAAAGTCCCATGCTTACTGCCTCTGGCATTCTCAAGTGGAGAGTTCATTAGGCTTGACAGAAGACACCTTGGTGGATTACGTTCTTGTGATCAGTGCTCGCTCAACTTACCCTATATTACCCCAAGCCGATTAAAGTTAAAGACGATAAAATATGTTTACTACCAAGGCGCAGTAAGTCAACTTAAACCACGGTAGCAAAGATGATTTGTTTCATTGCGCGGATATGTCAGAGTTGGTATTTTTTCGCAAAGATTGGAATTGTTGGTAAAGAAAATACTAAAATACTGAAGAGGCGTAAATGTAGGCGGGCCTTGGGCAAACAGAAGGTTTACAAAAATAGGGCCAAAGTTGACGTGAAAGGTGTGGTTCCCAGCCAGACACTATGATCGCGACGAGGAAAGAGATGTTGTGGTATGGCAGGCAGTTGGTATTGCTGGACTATAGTGCTGACTAATTGCCGTGGGTTGCGTTGAGATGGTGGAAAATGGCGATTGACGCTCCACTTGGCCAGATACCAAGAATATCTTCTGGACCACTTCATCAGTGCCACATGTAGTGGCAGTTGCATTGGTTGAGCGCAATGAAACGTCGTGTTGTAGAACGCAACGTATCTCATCGGTGACCTCTGGCCCAAAATCACGGGGTTGTGACCCGTCGGCTGAGATAGTAGAGGCCGCAGTATCCACATGTATCAACGGTACCTTATTAGTCGAGAGTAAAATAGTTGATGAAGGCCTTGTTACACTATTGCCCCCTCCTTCTTGTTCCTGTCGGCAATAACTGTCTTGTCGTTGTGCTACGCTTTCATTTTCAATCCTTCATCAAGGTCAATGACTAATTTTTACTGCCTTGACCAGAATCTCATCGAAGCCACTGGCTAATATGAAACAGTGCTTCCAGCAATGTTAGGGTTTCTGGGCATTGAGGATAAATAGCCGCGAGCCTTCTTTGTTCTATGATATGTCAGTTTCAATGGCAACCACTTTGACTTCAGCTCATGCAGCCACTTGCACAAGTACAAGCAGATTTCAAATCAGGCTTCAGAGTTCTTGCCACTGGCAACGAGTGATCGCAAGGGACTTAACATTCTTCCCGGACTAATAAATCTATCCGTTGACATAATAATTGATGTCTGGGATTATACATACTTGACATCCATATGATGCTGGAGATGGCATATTGTAGCGGGTGATAGGCGCCATTGTTTGTTGAGAGCCTGATTTCGATCACGGCACAGCTGGGTGTTGGTTCCTCTTCCAGCTGATATCGTGTTACACTCTGATTGGCGACCATGACGCCCAACTGTACGAAAGGTTGCAGAAGCTGACCAGACCCTACTCAACCCGGCCTTATTTCATTGGTGATATCAGTATTCTTTGTTCAACTTTTAACAATATTTGCTCCGAGAATGGGACGACAATTCTTACCCACAAAACCAGATCGATATCCGCCGGTACGGAAAGTCCTTTTTCCTCTTAGTCCATTTCATGAAATAAAGTACTTTTATCTCCGTGCAAGAAAAGTTTAATCAAATCCCCAATGGACTCCACTCTATGTTTGGCGCCGCGCCATCAAGTCATACCAAGCGATGATGTATCTGCGTACGAGCCTTTTAACACCAGCCAAGAAAACCATGGACTCGGCAAGCCCATGGAGAGACAGCTTTGCGACGCCTCTGAGATTGCCGCACTGCTAGCGTGCTTTGGCTGCAGCATCACTGGCCTGATCTGTTCTTTTCATCCAGCTACGGCAGCATATTTGGGACAAAAGTATCAGCTTATTATCGTTGGCTTGATGCTTTCTCTTATGGACCTCTGCACCAGCAAATTGACAACTATTGTATTCCTGCAACTCGAAACAAGATGGGGGAGTCTCCTCCAGAACTACGATTCGATTATTAAGCGAAGTGTTTTGGGTAGTCTTTTGAACAGGCGACGAGCAAGTCAGCGGTGGACGTTACTTCTAGCGTCGTCTCTGGCTTTTCCACTCCTTCTCAGTGTTAGTTACAAGACATTCGTTGGCGGCAAGATCACCACTGTAGTACACAAAAGTGGAGGGCACTATGGGCTTACTGGCCCTGGCGGCCTTGCTAATTTCTCTGCCGGCTCTTCTCTCATGATCAACGCGACAATCCCCTTCATGTCCACCAACGCGACACAACTACCCTCTCCACCGCACCCATTCGGCTTCAACATGTTGTTACTTAGAAACAGCTCAGTCGCTATGCTAGATGCACCGAGTTCATCTTATGTTAATGCTATAAGAGAAAACCTTGACAGCGGGCAGTCGTATACTGCTGCGGCCGAAGTCAAGGCACTAGCATGGCACCTGGACCCCGAAGTTTATCAACATCGGAATGACGAAAGCTGGTGGAAGCAATTTTACGATAACGGCTCGGCTAAGGAACCAGTGTACGTCTCTCTTTATAAGTGGCACAAGTGGCTCTCGACTCTCTGGAAGGATGACCAAATCTCGGACTTTTTTATACTTCTTACTCCCCATGAAAAAGATAGAAAGGTGAGGCCGACGAAGGAGAGGTTTCAGAAAGAAGCACTTAAATTTGCGAGCCAACATCTAATTTGCAATGGCAAATGAAAGATTACTCGCAGTACCGTCGATCTTATCGAAGGTGATTGCACCAGAAGATTCGATACAGAGCTCCCTGCCGACTGCGTAGCTCTACATCTTAACGACGCAGTGTTTCTGCTGGGAGACTTTCTTGGTGAACTGGAAACGGGAAAGCTTGATGGAATTGGCAAGGTTCGTCTTACGGCTGTTGTTTCAGCGTTATTCTGGTCTCGACTTACTGCGTACTGTGGCATTGATTCTCCAACAAATCACCTGTCGTCGGATGACCTAGCTAAGTTCAAATATCACAGGGCAGATCAAGCTTGGAAGACAGTCATAGTGCTCAAACGCAGCCCTCTTCTAGCACTTGTTCTTCTAGCTCACCCGATCATTGCCTTAGTACTCCTTATCGTCCGCATCGCGTTTTGTTCCTCACCTGTATCGGGTGGGTTTGGTCTCATCAGTGTTTTAGCAGGCCACAGATCCAATGGAGGGGATATTCTAAGCGGAGCAGGGTTATCCGGGGATACCAAGGATCGCATTGAGCTGTCTTTCGACATATCAGGCGAACCATGTGATGACGGAGGTGTAAGACTAGGGTTTCAGCTGAGGAAAGCAACAAACCCAAGGCATCGAGCTCAAAGGAACCTAGTAGCTAAAGTCAAGTATTACTGATTAGAATTAATATAGATTGTAATTTGTCTCCGGTAAAATAAAACGTCCACTATCACTCCGTTACTATTGCTTGCTATCTGAAACCTTCATCTCATGCAGCCTGCGAGCCAGATCTTGGGCATATCCACACATGGTCATGGTAGGATTCCAACTACCGGCAGTTGGGAAAAGAGCAGATCCAGTGACATGAACATTCTCAATCCCATGAGGGCGATAAAGCTCATCAACAGAACCGCCAATTTCCTTAGATCCCATAAAACAAGTGCTTGACTCATGAACAACACCAGGGATTCGAATGGTGTCAACTGGCGGCTTGTTCTTGCACCACTTATGAGATGCCTCATTCCACCATTCAATATCCGCCTCGTATGCATCGCCGCCTGCCATTTCCTTGATCGTGTCATAGGTTCCCTGGTCCATTACGTCCCAGGCGGTATGATCCTCGTCGCTCAAGGTGTATTGCAAGGTGACGTTGTTTGTCGGATCTGTACCCTTGTTAAGGGTGACATGATTGTTCTTGTTGTTCTCGTTGAACTCCCCGAGAGCCGAACAGACTGGACAGTAAAGAGTTAGCTTTTATCATCCTTGCCAATAACGGGCTTCATACCAAACACAACGTGGTTCTCAGAGCCCACCAGTTGATCATAGGTCGCAGCAGCAGCATAGTCAGGACACTCGCGAGCCAAGTCTTCTGCATCGTCTTCTGGATTGGGACTGTTCACAGCAGTGACAGAGACGTGATACTGTAGACCAGTCTTGGGATCCTTGCCAGCCACATATGCAGCCGCCACCTGGAGGGTCTTTTCCTTTTCCCAGCTCTTGATGTTCTTGACGGGACATCGTGCTGAGATATGTGTATCATAGTGGCCGGTAAGTCTCCTACCGACGGTGTCACGGCAACTCTCAAAAGAGTTGAGTAAAATCGTCGCGTTGGCAATAGCCCCAGTGCAGAGAATGATTCTGGTCTTGTTACCAGTCCACGATAGCGCACCCTTGCTGGTTTCGATAACACGGACAAAATCATCGTCGTCACCTTTGATCATGTTCTTCACGGTACAGTCAACCATTATCTCTAGTGGCGATGCCTCGTTGGCGTTAGCCTTGGCGCGTTGCCTCTGTTTTTCCAAGATGCCAAGAAGAGGTCCAGGTACGGAAAACTTGTTGAAGCGCAGAGTGGAAGATGGGCTTTGTCGTCCAACAGCAAGCGGGGCTGACTCAGCAGTTTCGGCAGTTGGGATGTTTTTCACGGAGTGTTCAAGAATGTTATCAATGGCAGTCTGCAGAGACCCAAAGATGCCATCTTGGATCTGGTTCGCAGTTGTGACATTTAACAGCTTTTTAGCCTCTTGCCAGAAGCCGTCTTTCTCAGCTGTTCTTATCATGGATTCGGGAAAGTCGCGCATGAGGTTTGGAGTAGGCTGTGGGCTCCAGGCAGACCAAAAGGTGGATCGACCTCCGAAAAAAGGACAAGAGCCGTGTAAGAACTTGAGTTCCTCTGTTTCAAAGGTCTTCCGCGAGAGAGTCCAAGGAAATGTCTCTGAAGGACCTCCAAGAACCATTTTGAAGGGAATTGGTAGGTTCTGGAAGTGAGAGGGGAGCCAGAAGCCTATAACAAGATGAACGCTTGAGACGGGGATTCTATTAAGACGGAAGGCGGGGCATATTTACCTCCACGCTCTAGGCAAAGGATCTTGGCGCATGGATCAAGTTCGAGGGTTTTCTGGATAAATGCCAGAGCAGTGAAGCCCGAACCCACAACGATGTAATCAAAGTCACCATGGGCGAGTACATTCGACCAAGTCTGGTCACTGTTTAGAATCATAATCAGAAACGGAATAATGTTAAAGTAGTCTTGCTTTGATACCTCACAAAGTAGTCGCGAGCCATGACCGATGTGGACGAAGGCGACTGCACGCCAGGCACAGGGTACCCGTAGGTATTGGCCGGTAGAGGTTGGCGATCGTCATGCCTTTTGCCCACGCGACAATGAAAGCTGGGGATAGTCTTCCCCGGGATGGTGAGGTAGTCTGGGAGATTCTCTTTTGCCATTTTAGAAGTAGTGATAAGATAAGGTAGAAGTGAGTTGATGTCTATATGGCTTCTTTAGTCGCCTTTGTAGCTGGTCTGAACTATCCTATTTATTCTCCCGCCGCACGTAACACCTTCGTGAGCTGTTTGTTTGGTAGACTTTCATACGGAGACATACTGGACAATTGCCGACAACATGATTGATTTCCAATCGGTTGCTAACGGGATATGTGAGAAATGCAGCTAATGCAGCCTTCAGGCCAGATCACCAAGGGAACTTTAGTTTGCATTTGTGACTGCAATTCTCTGACCGCTGATTACTGCTTTTATCAATTGACGAGACAATGGCGCAGCTGAAATGCCTGATGAAAGTATGTCTCAAAGTACATATCACTCCGGGTGCTTCCTACCCCGCCTTAACCCTCCGTTGAGTCTAGAATGTCCTCAATGTAACGGTTATAACGGCAACTCCTACCAGTGTGAGGCTTCAGCCGCACCGAGTGGCTGGACTATTGGAATGTGAACTGAAACACACTTTTCGGTCTAGGCGCTGATGGGAATTTTAACCCCAATTGAGCGGATTAGCGATACACCGAGACGCCATCATGGATTTTGTAGAGCTGAAATGCATGGGAAAGTATCGTCAATTGGAGAATGGAGTGTGAAACTCTTGGTGGCTTGGGTCTGGACTAGTCCGTGAAACCACACGAACCTTCGCCTCTAATCACAGCTTGCCACTAGTGATCGACCATACCCTTTATGGCACTTCCGTTTGCAGCGGGCCGCAGGAGCTAGGGAGCTCAAGTCAGATTGAAAGACAAGTTTCTGCGGCTGAGTACGAAAATGCAGCTGACGACCGTAAACAGACCTATGGCTCTCATATTGCAGCTTTGGGCAGAGGGGCCTAGATGAAGTCGAAGTATATGGGACATGAAGGCGTGTGATAAGTGTTTCGGCAAAACTCGGTGTACTTGAATACATCATCTGAGCTGTCTTTTTTTTGTTTTACAAGTCAAGGTCTCAGGTCTTCTGGTACCTAAAAGAGGGGAAAGAATACTCCAGAAAATATCACAAATGCCGAGGAGGATGGAGACTACGATTGGGCGCTTTGCTGAGCGCCTGTCTTGGTCAAAGACACTTGTGTAATATATATAGTTGTCCTACCACTCCTCGAGTTCATGTCCCAACCACCATTCAAACACAAGAGATTCAACAGTAGCAGTACAGCAAACAAACACTATACGCTGGTGTGTATTCTTCAGCAGTCATGACTTGGCTTGCCAACATTGCATCAGTGCTGGCAGTAGCCGGCCTGGTGTCAGCCCGGTGCGGCGGCATGTCAGATGCCTGCGCCTTGAACCCAATTTTGTCGCGACAGGACAACATTCTCAACTACCAGATTGACTCGTGCAACCTCAAGTGGAAACAAAAATGCACCACCGTCAACAAGAGAGGCGTGTTACAGCAGAAGCCTCCCCCTTACCTTCTGTGCAATTCTTGGGGCGAGCCGTCTGGGCAGATCCCCGTCGACGTGTACACCCTGGCTATGCAAGCCAGGGATGATGATTCTCCTGCAAACTCAGCCGACTACACACTGCATGGCCTGTGGCCTGGCTCTAGCGCCGGAAAGGGAGCCAAGAACCAGCCATACGGTTGCTTGAATGGCGAGCCATTCGACGAAAAACTCCTCACTACCTTTCATGACCTTCTGAACTACTACTGGCCCACAAACCCGAAGTACAAAAACACAATGCAGTGCTTTATCCTCTCCGAGTGGATGAAGCATGGCACATGTGCAGTCATTGCTGGGGCCGACGGCAAGGCATTTAGGCTATCGCAAGAGACCTATTTCCGCACAGCCTTTGTGTTCGCTCATGAGTTCAACAAGAACCCTGATCTGCGCAGCCAGCTCAAGGCAACAGGCCCCGACAGCCTTGAGCCTCTCATCCCTGTCAACTGCGTGCAGTGTGCGTATGAGGCAACAGTTGGCTGGAAGGGTACAGATATCTCGAGCGTGCCGCGTATGCCAAGCGAATGCATTGACCAGTGCTTTTCGTGTGGCAAGACCTTTGACTTGTGCCCACCAGCCTTTTTGAGGAGCACCGTCAAGCTGGATCCTAGTAATGCGCCGCGCCTGGAGAGCAGTGATAGCGACAACAACATCGAAGAAGCTGCAGTTGAGAGCTTCCCTGTGCTGCAACATGCTGTACCCGGCTTCTTGAGCAGTGACAAAATCTCTCCTTGGGAGGGTACCTGGCGCTCATTTGGTGCTGAGCAGGGCGGGTCTGGCAAGTTCGAGTTCGCGCAGACATTTTCTGACAACACCCTGACTGTGACTACTGACAGTCCGTACCCTTCCAAGTGCAAGTATGAGCCTAATGGTCTCAAGGAGCTGGTTCTGCACTGTGAAGGAGCCAAGCCCCATCTAGAGGGTTGCCTGGTACAACGGCTACCAGATGTTGGCGGACTCGAGGCAGCATTTCTTGCTTGCAACCATACCGGTGAGATAGCGCCTGGGAGCTTCTTCTCGGCAATGGATACACCTGGGTGCGGCAACTTTCTCATGTTCCGCTGCAAAGCCCACGCGGAGGGCTGTGCCTTTTCTCCAGATGCTATTTCTGCGCAGCCTGACACCAAGACCAGGACCAAACCTGATTCTGAGTCAGAGTCTGTATCTCCTGTGATCCAGTCCAAGTCTGGCCTTGCCAGACCACCCAATGATCTGCTCGGCGTATGGCGCTCACTTCAGGTCTCTAGCAATTACGAGAATGGACTTGCAACATGGAGCTTTACTTCTGATAGCCAGGCAATGCTACAGTGGCCAAACTACCCCAGCCGAGGTGTCGAGCGCTTTTCGGTCTCCCACTCACCAAAGGATCCCAACGAAGTGCACCTCACCAGCGCCAGTGGTAGTGTAACTACTTGTCGCTTCGACTTCCAGTACCAACCGGTATACTCGTACGCCGTCCTTAACTGCGAAGACAAGAAGGGCAAGAAGCACACGAAATGGGCCATGGGTCGCTGTAATCCATGCAGCGCCTCCTGTCGCTACTCATGTACTCCTGCGAATAACAACTGCGGCTATGGCTCATGCGACCCAGCTGACAAAGAGCCCGTAGCATCTATCAGCCCCTCATCAAATGATATTCCGAAGTGGTGCACTCCCGAAGACCCTAGCTGCTGGCCTACCAAGAAGGCTATCTGGGATCTGGAACAGGCTCTGGATCCTACAGTCCCTCGTCTCGGTGTCCGGTGGGATGAATCTCAACCGCAGCCAGCACCGGTGCCAACGGGTTCCTTCAACAACCAGAGCTTTTACGGACTGGGTAGCTCACCCGCTGGTCTTAAAGCTCTGTACTACTATGAGAACATCGACGAGATGCAGCGCCCGTGCTTTGTGCCGAGTAAGGAAACCCCTGCTACTTGGAACGTAGCCTCGGATATGTGTAAAGCAGCACTACACAATAACGAGTACCGCAACTGGAACCCCTACATTGTCGTCTTCCCACTCAACGAGCGCCATGTCACTGCTGCTCTTGAGTTTGCCACCAACCACCGTCTTTGCATCGCTACTGCCGGTACCGGCCATGAGTACAATAGCCGCAATTCATGCCCAACTGGCGGTATTCTCATTCGCACAATCCTACTCAAGGACAAGACATTTATTCCTGATTGGAAAGCCGATCCAGACGTAGCTCCCGATGGCGCATTCCGCTTTGGGGCTGGCTCTATCTTTGCTGAGATGCATAATTTCTCCGCCAAGTACGACCGAGTTATTGCGTCAGGCTGGTGCTCTACCGTGGGCATGGCTGGGTTCCATCTTGGCGGTGGTCACGGACCCTTCGCGCCGTCAATGGGTCTTGGTGTTGACAACGTGCTGGAAATTGAGCTTTTGCAGGTTGGCCGCGATGCGCATGGCCGGACTGTTGTTCACAAGAAGATTGTCAATCGTCATCAGAATCCGCAGCTCTTCTGGGCTATGCGAGGTGGTGGAGGCGGCGTCTGGGGAGTCATTCTCTCCATGACGCTCCGCGCTCATGCTGTTCCTAAAGGAGGCATCAGTCGCGTCTATATGGACCCGAAAGGCACCTTTTGTCAAGACGGGCGTAAATTTGGCTACGAATGGCTTCGCAAAATGTGGCCTCGCTTTGCTGAGTGGCAGATGAGGATCAACCAGAAGGTCAGCACGCAGCCTGGCTTCTTTATCAACACCGACAATTACAAGAAGGGTGACCTCTGCTCGGTTACTTGGGAGTTTAAGTTTGAGTATATCTACGCTGGCGGTCAGGAAGAGGCCGACTACAAACTGTTCCGCGATGGCCTTAAGGAGGTGTTGCACACACGCGAAGTCACGGAGACAAAGTTCAAGTCAGCTTATGAGTATGTGCTCTCCATGCCCGCTAACAAGTTCCAAATCCCCGCCACAAACCCACTTCCTGAGCCACATCCACCCTCCGACGCGGCTACGGGCTCTCAGAACTCGGTGTTTGTCTCGCGAGAAGCCATGGAGAAAAAGTTCGCTACGACCATGATGGACGTGCTGGACATCTGCGTTGAATCCCTCAAGACCCCTGATGACACGTCGCCGGCTGCCAATGGAACTCGCTGTGGCTTCCATTACCTGTATACGTCTGTGACAGGTAATCTGGGCAGCGTTCAGCCGGATGATACAGCCATCGCTCCAGGCTTTCGCAAGGCGCTTATGCTATGGAATGCGCGTACCTTGTCGACAAAGCAGGCCGTTGAAACGATTTACAAGCTGGGGTCGAACAGCTATTTCTCTGAGAGCTCGTATGTGATGCATAAATGGACCGATAGGTACTGGGGGCAGAAAAGATACGAGCAGTTGCTGGCGGTAAAGAGGGCTCACGACCCCGGAAATCGTTTCTGGTGTCATCATTGTGTTGGAGATAACCCTGATGATGCGTACGGTGATCCGTTGGGTGTCTATGCTGATTCCGATAAGAGGTTGGATTCTGATACGAAGGGTGATGCTTATAAGCATGATGAGTTGTAAGGAACCCGTACCCGCACCGACCTGTGGCGCTGAGGAGCACGTAATCTCTGCACTGGGTTCCCTGTAAGCTTACTGTAGCTGGGTAATTGAGAGAAGGTATAATATGTTCTCTTGAGGTTGTTCTATACTTTACATTTAAGTACCATTCTTGTTGTTTTTAGTAAAACCAGATGGCGTGTTCATTATGTCAAATAGATGACACTTCGGCCAATTACATATTTGTTAACTATCCATACAAGGGTAGTTACAAACAGTATACTCAATCTATCTCATACAATACCACGCTTACATACCAACCATTTCAGCAGCTTCTTCATCAGTACTTGCCTATTCATTGGCTTTGCAATGTAGTCATCCATACCCTTATCCAAACAATGCTCCATGTCGCCCTTTAACGCGTAGGCGGTCATAGCAATCACAGGTAAGTCTATACCTTTACTCCGTATCCAGCCCGTCGCCTCGTACCCGTTCATAACAGGCATGCTAATATCCATAAGAATCAAATCAAAGTTATCAGGCGCTTCCAGTATTGACGAAACCGCCTGGGCGCCGTCCGAGACCACCGTTATGTGTTGGAATCCAAAGTTATGGAGCATTCCGACAAGAACCTTCTGGTTGATGATATTATCCTCCGCTGCAAGGATCCGTTTTGACGGTGAGATTGTAGCCAGTTGTTTGAGTTGCGTAGCAAGGTCTTCGCCGTTGAACGACTCTTGTGGTGATGGTTCAATATCGGGATCGGGCAGAGTGTCGACGGGTTGGGCTTTTTGAAGGGAGTCGAGCTTCCGCAGATTGAACGTGAACCAAAAGTTGCTGCCCTGCCGTTCTGGATTTGGTTTATATCCAATATCACCTTCTAACATCGAAGCCAGTGACTTCGCGATGGAAAGCCCAAGTCCAGTCCCTGGGCGACGCTTGTGGATTGGAGTATCCAGTTGTGTGAATGGCTTGAACAAATCCTTGGCATCATCTATTGTGACTCCATAACCAGTGTCAACGACCTCGGTCAAAATCGTGTATGTGGTTGTGTCTTCGCCGTGAGGCGTTACCCGCACCAGAATGTAGCCAAGTTCGGTAAACTTTATAGCATTGCTGAGAATGTTTTCGAATATTTGACGGTATCTTAGGGGATCACCCTCTGCACATTTAGGTATGTTTGGTGAGAGAATCACTTTCATAGAGACTCCTGGCTGGACAGCGGGCTGCAATGCACGCACTACCGACGTAACCAGACTGGCTATGTTGACCTTGCCCTTCTGGATGGTAAAACTGTCGGCTGTGATCTTGGAGTAGTCGAGTATATCATTGATGATTCGTAATAGCACGCGACCAGACTCTTCAATCATATTGGCCGTCTCGCGCTGCTCCTCGGTTAGGTGACTGTCGAGGAGGAGCGAGCAAGAAGAGAGTACACCATGCATCGGTGTCCGGATCTCGTGACTGATGTTTGCCAGAAAGTCATTCTTCAACCGTGCGCTCTCCTCATGAGCAGCAATTAGACGTAATTCTGCCTCTTTTCGCTCGGTGAGGTCTCGTGTAACTTTACCGAAGCCGACGTGCATGTTGTTTTTGTAGATGGCCGTGATAACGACGTTAGCCCAGAACCTGCTACCATCCTTACGATAGCGCCAGCCCTCATCCTCCACTCTACCTTCGCGCAAGCAGATCTCCAGTTCCCTTTCGGGTTTCCCAGACTGGGTGTCTTCCTCGCCATAGAATGTCGAAAAGTGTTTGCCGACGATTTCTTCCTTTTTGTAGCCCTTGTTCAGCTCAGCTCCACGATTCCAAGTCATGACGTTCCCACGGGTATCTAACAGGAAGATAGCATAGTCTTTAACGGCTTGGACGAGGATGCTAAAAGCATCATCAATAGGTAGCCAGCTTTGTGCCATTCCGCCATCGGCTACTGTAATGTGGATCTCGGCTTTTTCCCATTCCACCACGAGACAGAGTAGTTCATCATCTTTGTGTACGGGCTTGATGCGAGCAGTCCAGGCGACGCCGTTCGCAATGTAGGCCGCGTAGCATAGACGGAGATCCCGGGACTCGATGGCGGTTTCGATAGCGTATACGAACGGTATGCGATCGAATCGTTCGGTGGGCGAGCCTCGATAAAGGGCAACGAAGAGGTCTTGGTCGATAAGATCTTTACGACTTCGACCCCATGCCTCCAGTAAGCCGACGGAAACTCTCTGTATACGATAGGAAGATGATACGACAAGAGAGGGGACGGGTAAGTAGTCGAAGATGTCGTTGGCGGTAGGAATATTAGCGACAAGGGTATTGGCTACTGCATCCATCTCCACAGCAGCTGCACGAGTAGAGTCGTCGCTAATACGACGTCTCTGTTAACTCGCAATGTTAAAACCTGCTTCAGGTGGCGGGGGAAATAAGATGGAGAAAAATTGAGGGGTTAATTGTCCAGATTTTCAAATGCCGGCATGTACCTGAGGCGTTAAACAATGACGTCAGAATTCATTCATACTTAGCAATTTGATTTCCCATCATGAAGCTAGGGCATTCTGGTATGGGAAAAGACGGAAAGGCCTTTTTCCCATATGCCTCAGCTTTTGAGAGAGGAATGGTTTGTTACATTACGTCTTAACTTAGTCCAGTAGATACGCCTTGCCTGCTATCTCCAGATCTGTCACCAGCGAACCCTAAATAGCTTACAAAAAGAAATTTAGTTACAAACGCACGGAAAGTTACATCTGGTATAAGGAGGAAACCATACCGCGTTTGTCTGAAGATTCTCAATTGAAGCATTGATGTAGTGGCACCTCAGAGGCTGACTGAACCTTTTCGACCGAGAGTCTTCTTTAAATATTAGAGAGGATAAATTTCTACACGTATTATAAGATGGTAACTAACATAAGAACTTTATCTTCCAGATAGATATGTTAAAGCTTTTCGTGCGGTCTTTTGCTATCTATATCCTGTTGGTATTCCACTGTTATCACTTCCTGCAGAGACTTCCAGAGTTCAGGTTGTAATTCCAGTCATCACTTCCCACACCAGAGAGAACCCACAGACTGTTACTAGGGTCATACTTGTTCTTGACCTTTAGCAACTGGTGGTAGTAACTTCCATAAAAGTCCTTCTTGAAGTTAGAGTTGAAAGGGTTACCCTCGTTCATATAAGCACCGGTCTCGGGAGCCCACTCCCGCCACAGACTCTCAGCGCCGTCTTCAAGACGCTCTGAAGTGTCTTTCAGCATATCTTGTGGGACGAGAGACTGGTCGAACTTCGCGCCATAGCTCATGACGTGGAGGTAGTTTGAGCGCCACGCCGGGAGCAGCGCACCACGCATACTCTCGTCAACATTAGCGGGTCCAGGCCCTCCTTGGAGACCAATGACAACAGAACCATAACTAACAAGACGCTTTGCATAGTCAACGAGCTTGTCATAGCGGAGTTCCGACAATTCTGGACGCCCAAGAAGGCGACTTGAGATCATTGACATGGCGCCGGCTGTGTGAGAGCCTCCGGCATTCATGTCGTCGAAGAACGATAAATAACTGGACTCTGAAAGCTCACTGGGCACTATGTAAACCAGAGTGTTGTTTCCTTCTCCACTGGCATCCAATAGACGCTCTCTTGTAGAGTTCATGAGTTTCTCAACAGCTGATGATGATGTATCATAGGCGTAAATACCCTGACTGATGGTCACGCCGGTATGCATATTGCCTGAAACAATCGTGGCGCCAGCGCAACCAGCGTCCATAAGAGATGGAAGACTCTGCAGAAGGGCAGCCAGTGCTTTGAAGCTGCCTTCAACAGCGGTAGAGCTATTGCCAGCCGGGCTAAGAGAAAAGCCGGTGTTGATGACCCGAGGCGCACTATAAGTTTTGATAACGTATTCAGTCACGATACCATACTGGCCTGCGCCGCCACCACGGATAGCCCATAACAGGTCCTGGTTCTGAGTGGCATCGGCTACCAAGATCTGACCATCTGATGTGACAACGCGAATTTGATAGATATTGTCGGCTGCAAGACCGAAAGTACTTGACAGTGGACCGTGACCTCCTCCTTGGATGTGGCCACCAAGGCCTACCGTTTCATCGTTGCCGCTCACAATCACGCGGTGGTAGCCGAGAGCATGACGAACGGCTTCACCGTAGTTGAGACCACTTCCAGCGAACAAGACTGTATCTGTCTTGTTTGATCCAGGTATCTTCCAGTCGTGCACGAGCTTTCTATGCTTCAGGTTATGGGTCCAAATGGAAAGGGAATGGGCACCGGCAGATCTATCAGGGCGTTAGGTTTGGAACAATCCAGTCTGCTTCATACATACCGTCCAAACAAGTCATGGCCAGTTCCCTTGATCACGATGCGTATGTTCCTATCGGATGCCCAACGAGTCGCAATGGCAATTTGCTCGTCGCTAGTAGCGTTGACGATATGATTCGGATATCCACCAAGATGACATCCATTGGTAGCGTTATAGCCGTCAGCACCAGGTGGTAAGCACGAATTGTTGGCATAGAGCGGAGAAGCGATCGACTCAGGCAGTGCAGCGTGGAGGGCGGCGGCAGTCCAGTTGTCCTCAATGGTTTGGCACTGATGAGGCGAGTCAAGTGGGTTGCCTTTGTAACATGAAGACGCCGCGGGCAGGGTTTTGAGTAGAGCACCGCCGATGGTTCGATTGAGCTCTCCCCATTCTTCAACAGAAGGCCAATTGGGATCGGATGGGGAGAGTTTGCAACCTGGGAGGGTGGCGCCCAAGGCTGACCCGAGGAAAACGAAAGCGAAAGGGTGAAGAAGCATCATGTTGAGTGCCTGAAGCTAAATGTATGACAAGATATTGTTGAAGGAAGGTTTCCAGCGTCATATATATTGGTGTTGATGTCTAAAATTGTAGTAGCTAGCCTCGGGTTTTCATATCGGCCTGGCACAATGTCTTGTTTTTCGTATCAAAGATGCTCCTTTAAAACGTTGAGGAGCACAGACTGTGCGAAGAGGTTGTTCATTTACCTGTCAACCACGAAATCGTGTAGAGGTCCACTCTGTACACGTATTCAGTCCAGTCCCTGTATCGTTGCCCTGGAATATCTCCTCTCCAATTGATAGCTGCAGTCAAGGCCTTGTGGAGAAGATCACTTTCTTCAATGAACCCAAAACGCCCAGACGCGTCAGTGGTAGTCCACATTTGTCAGGTTTCTAATGTCAGGCTGGCAACAACGAAATTAGAGTGGTTTTGAGGCTATGCTCAGTTGTATGCGAATGCGTAAATGACACGACTGGCCCGGGTGCAGTGTATTTGCTGATTGGAAACATAACATCGCTACGGCCCCAATTCTTACCTCTATCAGTTTAGTCTGGGGGCGGAACAGAGCCAATCGTAGGTTTTGCGCGTGGGGATGAAATAACCCTAATACTTGTAGCGCCTTGGCATTGAGCCATGACGTCTTTTGCATCCGACACTTCCGGAGACTGGAGAATTTATTCTGGTGTATAGGGTAATGTCAATGTGGCCAGATTCTTTTTTGCGGCAACACCATTACAATCGTCAGGGAAGGCGATAAAATCCTCAGTCTAGAATACCAGCTGTCGGTCAATTTCTCACGAGGCTGCCGGCTACCACAATTATAAGAAAAGAAAATTGTTTCAATTGCCGGAAATAGGCAGCAGAAGTTCAATGTGCTGGGTCTTTCCTCTATATCTTTGTGGAATATGACCTTGATACTGATTGGTTGCCAGCCCCCTTCGGTAAAACTTAACAGAGAGCTTCCATATTACTCCAGTGCTTCTAAAGATACAGTTTCATTTTCTAACTATGGCTCATTCATCAAGGCTAGCGCCATTGTCCTGTTCTTCTGTTGAGCCTTCTTCCGACGAGCGCAGCATCCGATGACACCCTGTACAGTTGTCGCAAACCACAAAAGCATGCTAACCAAGTTCACCCAGACCGCCGCACGCATTCTGCTACGTGAAACGAGTGTTGAAAACCCATCTTTGTCTAGCTTGTCTTCGGCTCCCAGATAGATGCTGGCAAACACTCCAAACTGCGCCAGCCACAGGACAAAGACAGGAACGTCAAGAAGACCCCAATACCAAACAGCTGGGGCGAAGAATAGATGAATGAGACAGAAGATCATTGATACCCCAGCCACGAGCTCGGCGTAAACCCAAGCGCTTCCCGCCGTGGTATCGTTATTTGTCGCTTGTACAAGATCGAGGCCGTATAAAATTGCGACAACGATAGCAAATGTACATTGCAGTGTACGTACGGCGGCGCGAAAGACCTGGCCTACAACGCCTTTTTTCCTCCAGTAGCTCGCCGTATTCGTCGTAACCATTGTAACTCGTTGGTATGAGAACTGGGACACGACTTTTCCTGTTATGAGAACTTGACTACAAGGTCAGAAAGCGTCTTTGAGCGTACCGAGGGTCAATATTTCTCACATGTTTGTGTTGGCAAGATATAGCAGTGTTACTGGCGTTGCTAGTTCCTCAAGCGCTGTAATTACGTGATGGTGGAGATTCCAAACTGAAAGACTCAGCAAAGCAAAGGAACGCGGCATTTATGCAAGAATAATTTACTTGTTCCCACCTAGGGTTGTGTGAAGTAAAGAAACGCGGCTCACTAGCTCTTACTGGGAAAGAGTCGGCATTCGCCATCTTGATGATTTGAATTTGAATTGAACTTGATGATGCTAGGCGAAGCTTACCACAGGTCATGGACAGGGGAGCGAGAAGGAGAAAGCGTGGACCTAGGCTCCAGTGGGGAGTAAGAGCGGACCTATATTCTCGTCCTTTGAATGCGAAAACATACGTCAACCTGAGACTGAAGCGGTTAGTTGACCGGAGCAATCCATGCGATGGCTCACAGCGAATGCTATTAGCGTATCGCCGGTGGAAACGAGGGTGTCAAATGCCCGATATTCTCGTTACCTGTAGCAAGACATGATGGCATTAAGGCAATTGAAACATAGTATCGCCGAACATGTTTATGGGCGATTAACCAGACATGTCGGACCATTGCAGATGACAGTGAAGTCCATATTGGAATCCATCTCGCTCTAGGGTATAAAGAGATACACTAAATAACAAATGAAATAAGCAGGAGCACAGTCAACTCAGACACAGTGGCACGTAGACATTCCTTAAATACTCATTTCTCGATGTTTAGCTTGTGCAGTATGTTTGCCCTTTTCCTCATCACCGCTGGAAGACGGCGGGGCAACATTCTCACCTCGAGACATGACAACACTCTCACGGACGCCTTGAGTCAAACCACTTAAGCCATCTCCAACGTTGCCAGCGAAAATGTTATCGATCTTTCCAAAAGAAAGACCCTCTGTCACGGGGGTCAGATTTAACGTGCAAACAGATTGCAGCCGCGTGACTTATCATCGGAAAGCGGATTAAGCTTGAACCGAATGTTCATTAGTATTTATGCAGAAGTATACAGTAACCCTAACCCTAACTACTGACACTGTGCGGAGACACGAACAGAATGTGATACTGTTGTAAAGAGGAAACTACAACTGTTCACTACTGTATGGTTGTAAACTATAATGAGATGTACTTATTTGAGTCCGCAACTAGCCTTTGATAACTACAGTACGTATATATATACCACTAATGCTGTCATGGCACAATCCGTTCTCTCATAGCGTGGACTGTTAATAAGCAAGCCAATAGACGATTGCTGCCATCGGGGTCTGGTGGAACAGGGCTGAGTTCGCCACTCGATTTCATGCAAAGTGATGTGTTAATTACTACCCTACAGTGCTTGCATGGGAAGTTCCGACGCGCAAAAACACGCAACTTACCCTATTAGATATAGTCTGTAATCTTGGGAATAGGCACATGTCATGTCTCTTTTCAGCTATAAACAGTCTAAATGCGAATTTCAACGACTTAAAGCAAATGGTTGAATCTTGGAGCAAAGCTTTATTTGAGGTATTAGTTCAGCCGCCTCTCCATCTTTTCAAGTCTCGATTTTCGACAGGTTTCAACACGTACAACACATTCAATGAATTTCCGACGCAGTAGAAGGGTGATGCCTAAAAGACGGTCAACAATCGTTTTCGAGGCTGAAAACGTTATTTTTCTAGCTTGTCTCATTTTGGCATGGCCGTAGGACTCTCCTCGAACCCCGGACGCCTTGCCGCTCTTTAGCGCTTGAATCCAGACCAAGCTGTAAAGCCACGTTCCCAGCGATATTCCCATACCTACAGTAGCACCAAAGCCACAGTGCTCCGATTCCAGACGCCGCTCGTCCTCACTGCGACCACATGTGTCGTGTATGTGACATCCATAACGGCTTGCCTTGATGTATATCCACGCTACCAACCGTTTGATCCTCCTCATTCGAGGGGAGCAAACTCCCAAGATCACGGTTTAACTTTCCTGTGGCCATGATGCTTGCGGCATGTCACTCCTGCCGGTCGACGGCTTGGGCTGCCTCTCCACAACCATCTTCAGCTCTGCGATGCCCGTAAAGCCCTAAGTTCACATCGCGTTTACAAGTACCATGTATACAGTCCGCCCAAAGCTTTGCTTTCAGCCCCAATGTCCAGGTGTGCCTCGTGGCCGTTATCAAGACGCTCCCCTCTCTCAACTTCTCCCGCTTCCTACCCTCTGGTATTATCACGAACTGTACCCAGGCCTCCAACAACCTTCCCATTCTGAACCTTTTCCTCGTTTAAATCTTGCGTATCATTTACTCGTTTGTCAATCCAAACTGTGTTATGTTGAAACAGGGAGAGTTATGACCATGTTGCTAAAACACTTTGTGGCACTATCCTCCATCTTCTTGGGATCCAGTCTGGCTCAGAGTAATCAAGCGAATCCGCCGCCTGAAACAGACGCTGGAATCGTAACAGAAGCGCCAGCCGCAACCCCGTCTTCGTCAGCAAGCACCACAGCGACACAAATCACCACACATACTATCAATGTTGGAGCCGTTAGTAAACCCATGTAATAGGCAGCGGACCGGCACTGACCTGTGATATAGGCCGGACACAAGTTTAGTCCTAATGACATCAAAGCAGACGTCGGAGACATCATCGAATATCGCTTTTATCCCGACGCCCACTGGGTGATCCGAGGAGACTATGACAATCCATGCATCCCATACGAGTATGTTGATACAAACCGGGAAGGTTTCTCAAGTGGTCCAGAGCCTGTCAAGGCTATTACCGACGATGTGAGTGGTCAAATAGTGATACCCTGTACAAACTGTACTAATGACCTCAGGCTCCACGATATCGCGTAAGAGTCAATGACACTGAACCCATCTTCTTCTATTGTGGTGCTACTGGATCCTGTGTGAGGTATCATATGATGGGCGTTGTCAATCCTGTAAGCCTGACCGAAAACTCACTCGAGCACATCTTGCTGACAATAGCAATAGTCAAGGAATCAAACCTTGGATGGCTGGCTTAAAAAGGCAGATAACGTGGACTTTCAACTAACGCCTGGCGAGCCTTTCCCTAAGGAATCAGGGTTCAAAACCTCAACTACATCCACAATGCCCACGTCAACCACATCTGCCATATCCGAGTCGGCCACATCTTCCACCGCAAGCGACAGTGGTAATTCCTCTTATAATCCTAACAACAACGGTCTTAGTGGCAGTGCCATTGCTGGTATCGTTATCGGCAGCGTGGCTGTCCTTGGTATCATTATTGGTGCCATCTACCTATGTGGTAGACGTGGTGGTTTCAACGAAGCATATCGCAAAACCTTTAGCGCCCACAATATGCCTGGTAACATGCACGGAGCGCCATCTGTCACTGAAGCTGAGGTCGGCTCCCCAACCAGTAGTGTACCAGGTTATTGGGTTTATAAGCCTACAAGTCCGATAGCCAGCAGCGTCGGCCAGAGTCACCATACTAGCCCGCCACTCTCGCCGTTGCATAATCTCCCGCAGGACAACGGGAACATAATGCCGTATAATGAAGACGACCTAAACACAAACCAGTAAGGCCCCTCAAATACCACTGAAGACTATTTAGTAATAACAAACCGTTCTAGCGTTCCCAATTTCAGCGACATCACACCTTACCTTCTACCTCGACCACTAAAGGAAGTACCCTATGGAGTAGCTGAGTTGCCTGGACAAAGGCTCCAGGATCCGCCAGTTGAGCTACCTTATCCTAAAACTCCAGTAAATTAAGCTTTTATATTATTATTAAGGTATAGGTAATAATGTAATTACAAATTGTAACAGATTAAAGTACTAGCGTTAGTATTAAAATTAAGTGCTATTAGTTATTCTAATAGTTACATTC